>JAXQQM020092497.1:0-107384 GCA_034641835.2 Pinus albicaulis | reverse complement strand
CAGTTTGTTTTGATTTCATTTGGTTGAGTTTCAACTGGATGAATAAATTAGGTCAAAGGAGTTAGGTCAGGGAAAATGAGATAGGGTTGCAGGGATTAATGGGGAAAGGTAGACATAAGGCTTATCACTTAAAGATGATTGTGATGAGATGTTTTTCAGACTGAGGAGAATCTAGGAAGAACATGTGAGATGTATTCTTCCTAAACAAAGGAAAATGGACAAACTGTGATCAATTTCCCAAAACAGAGCATGAGCAAGCATGTGTTCTACCTATCTAACTTGAAAGTGATCATACCATAGAAATGTAATGAACATGAATACAATACATTCTAACATATGAAACTGAAGACAAACCAATGATAAACATCATACCGCAAGTATCCCAAAAAATAGATGCAACTCTTCTTTATTAACTATCCAAACTAAGTACAATAGTTCCTTGATCAACAAGCTGACATCCAAATTGATTCCAACCCTTTCTAAGAGTGAAAAAAGAGACTAAATAGACATCAAAACCACATTCACTCATCCTCAAGGGTCAAATCCATGAGGTGAGGAATAGATCCACAAAATAATGAACTGAAATCTAGAGTATAGGATGGTCCAAGTGTAATATTCCTAAATTAGCATGCAGCTAATTTTAATATTAAAATATACTTTTGCTTCCCCGTTTGATGAATAAGTGGATAGGGAGACCCATAAATCTCTTTATTGGGAATAAAACCACTTATCATGTGAAAGTGGATCATCTTTTTAGCCTAATAAAGCACCCTAAGTTATGAACAGGGGATATAGCATGTGGACTGGGTCAACTTTGACCAAATCAACAATGTTTTCATGGAGGAGTGGCATTCAATGAGGGGCAATGGAGTTTTAGATGGAGACACATTGCATGGAAGTAGTGTCATTAATGGATGGGGCTTATGGTTTGGAAGCTCATTTCTTATAAAAGGAAGAGGATGTCAGCCATATTGTTCATGTTATGATATGTTTATGTTTTGATTATATGGTCTGTTTAGACATATAAGCTTTCTTCAGTTGTTTAGCTAAGATTGCAGTGTTGTTTAGCACAGGGTGTTCCTGATCGGGAATCCCACCTCTATCCTTGAGAGGCATCATAGGAAGAGATTTTGCACTATATTTCCACATTCACGTTTCAGGCCAAGCTTCAGTCTTGTGGTAAAACACAATTTTTGTTGAGAGATGTGTTGAGTTGCAGGGTGCAGCAGTGGAAGATTGTATTGGGTGTTTTCTGAGCTAGTTTTGCAGTGGAGGAAGGTTTCCTTCCATTGGGAGGCCAGTAAAGGATACCCTTGGGCTTATTTGACATATTTGGCATCAAGACAAGATGATTTTATCCCCTACAGTATATTTCCAGTCCATATCTGCGTTATTTTAGTGAGCTGTTGTAGTGGGCAACCCAAAAAGGGTCGAGATTCCAAAGTTCAAATCTGGCCAAACCATTTCTGGGTTTTTTTGGGTTTTTTGAGTACAATCTGTGGTTAAAATCCCAGATCATTCTAAGAAATCTAAAAAAATTCCACACATGGTTCTTCTCCTCATAAGTAGTAGTTTCCAGCAGTAGCAGTTTCCTCAGCAGCAGTAGTTTGCTTTCCATTGAAGGGATCAGCCCTTCATTGAGAGAGTCCTTTTGGAGGAGTTCTTTCAGATCTACATTAGATTCAGCCACCTCCTTCTATGTTCTTTAGTTGCAATGCATCTTTAGCCCTAGGGCTTTAGATCCACCATTCATATTTTGTGTATATCTGGAAACCCTTCCTGGGTTTTCGTGGAAATGTGTTGAGGAGCATAGATCTCCATTTTAAGCCCTGTATGAGCATGATCTTATCAGATCCATTTAAATATATGTTCCATCTGTAGTATTAGTCACTAAAACTGCATTGTGCTTGCTTCAGTACTTTTTGTAGCAGTTTATTACATGTTTTGGGTATATTTTGTAATGGGAGGCTTCTTTTGCCTATCTTGAGGGGCTGGATCCCCAAGATCTTGTACTTATTTATTGATATTATACATAATACCATGGATCTATTATTTGGCTCATATGTAATGTGTTAACATTTGTTGCTATTTCCATTATTATGAGCTATATTACTGCTTTTCCCATTTTGGAATATTACACCAAGTGACTCATTCGTAATTACACTCAAATTGATTCATTTTGACTCAATGATGACTTTTACCCAATGAATCTACCTCTAGGTAACTAATCCCAAAAATAATTACATTTACCATCATTAATTACATGATTAGAAACATGATTTCTTGAAGAAGAATCAAAATTTCAGAGAAACTTGGAAAAAATAAGAAAATTGGTCATTTTCACCCTCCACTGTGCATTTGCACCCTCGCAGTGTCATTTGCACCCTCCATGTTCAGGGCCACTTTTGACTGACCTACCACTGTCCAAATCAGGCCCAAGATGGCTTGTTGGAAAACCCTACTTGTCCTCTTTCTAGATATACCTCAAGTTTTAAAAATGAAGGTAATTCCCCCCTCAAAAATTCATTCTCCAAAGACTGGTATTTGCGCATCGCCTAGGTCAAAACAGGGGCAGAAAGGTGATTTTTTGGTGGTTTTTTGAGCTTTCCGCCTATCAAAAGTGAAAAAAAAGGTTGGAAACATGGTTTTTTGAGATTAATTGGTCATTACGAATCTAATGGTACCTATATTTCCCTCAAAAAGTGCCCCAATAATTTGCGTAGCACCTAGAGCGCTATGCAAATGACCAATTTTCTCCTAAATGTCTGTCCCAAAAAACTCAGAAATTTCCAGATTTTGCAAAAAAAGTTTGGAAATGCCTCAAAATTTTTGGAATGGCTGATGATGATTTGGTTAGGCTTGGAGATAATCCTCAGAAAGAATGTCCAATTTCTTCTTCTCCTCCATGGTCAAATCTTCAATTTTTGCATCGACTCTTTTGAGCTTGGTCATTGCAATTTTCTCCTTCAATGCATGGTTTTTGAATTTCCTCCTCAATAGGTCATTATCCTTATTTGACATTTCTAGCATCTTCTCCAAGTGCTGATTGGATCTATCAATCCATGGCTCCCTGTTCTCACTGATCACAATAGCACGCTTCTCATTTAGGGTTAGCTGATCAGCAAGCTCAGCTCCCTTTTGTCTTTCTAGAGCTAGAGCTCTTTTCAGCCCTCTAGTTCTAGGTCTCTGTCTTGGTACTTGTTCCTCATGTTCATGAAGTAAGCCATACTTCTCAAGTGTTTCATCTAGCATGGCTTTGGCCTTTTCTGCCTCCCTTTGAGGAGTGACATACTTGACCTCATCAATGATTTGTTTAGTTTTCAATTGCTCATTCTCATTCTCAAGGAAGTGTATGACATATATGGCCATGCCAAGATTAGTCTGGAGCTCACTAATCTTGGCATCCTTTCCTTTGGTATTTGCATTAGTGATTTTGTCATTTTCATCCTCATCTAGGTCAACAAGCTAAAATTCCTACTCTGTTTAATGAGTGTCCTCCTCATCATGAATGATTGGCTCAATGACATTTTCTTTAGCCTTGTCCACCTACGGTGTTGTTTTAGAAGGCATGGCCCCTTCCACTATGAGTGGATAAAACACATGCTTGTGGCCTCTCTGTTAGGTTTTTTGCAATGGCTCAACCTCAACCATACTAGCCCATTTAGGATCAATGTCCTCAATCCTACTAAGTGACCCAAACTCATGATGAGATGGAGATGCAGGAGGTGAAGGGGATTGATCTGATGATGATGAATGTGCTATGAGCTGAGATGGAGGGATGGAAGTGGATGATTGGGATGATGAAGGGACATTTTGTGCATGTTGAGTGGATGGCTCATTGAAAATATCATTAGCTATGAAGGTGCTCCATGTAATTTTTAGTTGATTGAGATGGTGTAGGACTATTATTTTTATGAGGGAATGATGAAATCAACTTCTCATTTGTTGTTCATACTCCTTTTTCTGGGAAATGTATGCCATTTCTCTATACTCTGGAAAATACAATAAGGTATGTGAATCATCCTTACCCTAGTGAAATTCATTAAGAGCCAGATGTAATAGGAATAAAGCCTTGAAAATTTGCCTTCACATGAAAAGTATTTCATGATTATCTTCATCATTGGGGCATATCTGTCTAGGAGGTGAGAAAAAGGAAAGAACCTCTTTGTTTGATTTTGGTGTCTTGACTTAAAGAAGAATTCAAAGTCCTGTTTCTTCATATTACCTTTCTTGAACCACTTCTCCCCAACATTTGGGATCCTGGTGGCAGCTGAAATAATAACAATAGATAGAGTAAAAGTGACACCAGCTAATGTAACTTGGTTGTCATGGAGTCTGGATATGAAAATTCAAGTCAACATGGGATGGTGTTGGACCCTCTGAATTTTCTCACAAAAATCATAACAACCAACATGTTTGAAGCATGTCACATTCAATGGAGAAGCCAAGAGTTCCCTAGTGTTTGTAGATTCAAGTCAGAGCACTCTTCCCCCTTTATGTGGCCTCCTCACCTTTGTTTCCTCTCCTTCACTAAATGATGTGGTTTCTTCCTCTGTTGCAATGGTGTTTTTTTCAAAACCCTAAGGATTAGGAAAGGGAAATGGGAAAGGGAAAATGAGGGAGATATTTTCTAGGGATGTGTGAAATGGGGAAGGGATAGGGAGTACTAATATGATAGATTTAGGATAGGGATTTAGGGATTGGGAGCCTAGGTATATGTAACACCTAGGGCTTAGGGTTTTGGGAAAAAGCTATAGGAGAATGAAATTTTGAAAATGAGGAGTTTGGGAATGGGTTTTTATAAGTGTGGGAAGGATGCAAAGGGTAAGGGAGTGAATTTTGGGAGTTTTCACAAGTGTAATGGGATACTAGGGTTTTTACTCTATTCAAACACCAAATTACAAACTCAATTTACAAGACTTCAACACATAAACTCATGAAAATGGTTTTTTAATGGCATGAGCATCTTACTGGTTTGTTGGAGGTCAATGAGTGAGTTGGTGGAGCTTTGAAGACAATTTTTCACCATTTGAACACTTTCTAGGTCTTGTTGGTCATTTGTGCCATGAACAGAGAATTTGCGCCCTTGATTGATTATTTGTGCCCTTGCTCAAGTGTTTGCGCCCTAAACTAGTTATTTGCACCTTGAACTGGTTATTTGCTCCCTCATTTCAGCGTTTGCGCACTGCCTTTAGCATTTTCGCCTTACCTTTAACATTTTCACCCTGCCTTTAGCATTTCCACCCTCTGCTTAGTTTTCTTCACCAGTTTTTCCTAGAAACTAGAAAATGTGGTCTCTTAGAGTTCTTGCTTGATGTTTGGAGGAGGAAAATGAATTTGAATTGATGTTAATGAGTCATAAATAGCTAAGAAAATTACCGTTGAAAACTTTTGCTGATTACCGTTTTCATTAGATTTTTCTACTTTGCAGGATGATGTTGCTGAAGTTTGGCACTTTTCACTTTCATTTTGGCATGTGTGATTTGAGTTGGCAGCTAGGGAAAAAAATTATTACATATAGGAAGCATAAAATTACATAAAAAATGAAATAAATTAAAACTATGTTTTTGAATAAAATTACAATTGAGTATGAAAATCATACTTGAAACCATAATCACAACTTAAGAAATATATTATTTACATGTTTATAATCCTTTGCAGATGATAATGAAATGTTTATTGAGTCACTCTCACACCTTTTGCTGACCTTATTAATATGAAATGGTGCGTTTTGGACTTTGAACAATGAAACCTAATGACCTACTGGGACCTTGAATGACCTGATTCCATGGTTGACTTTGACTGACATAAGACATAGTGAAATGAGCTTTTCAAATGTTTTTTGTATGCTCAGAAAGACATGAAGGTGGGCCTGAAAATGTGAAATTTTGTGGGAGAGTGAGGTTTTATGACTAGGGCTACCATCAGTGAATCAATTTTTTGCATGACCTAATGGAATGATAAAAAAAAAATTGAGTGGGAGCCCTAAAATGAGTATTAAAAGATTAATTTTGATCACTAATGGCAGAATGCATATTCTGACACTAACATTGGCCTTATTGGGGATGGAAGCTCCTTGGAGGTCTGAGGAACACCGTAGACCAAGTGACTAACCATTGGGCCAATATGGTAAAAAACAACTTCAAACTGAAATGCATGACTAAATACTGACAACTCAATGATACAAAATGACTTTGAAACTAATTGAAATTGACTCAAACAATGAATCAAAAATTAACTTACTTATTTGAAAACTGAATTTGAAAATGGTAGAAACTCAATGAAGCCCCATGGCCTTCACTTCGGGCTCCGTACTCTAGTGCTTTTCCACTTCACACTTGTAGGAATATCAAACTGATATATATACAATGAGGATGAAATTGTTTTCACAATTTCATATTAAAAAAGATAGTGCTTCAGGAGCCTGCCATTCACTAGCCCTCCTAAGCAACTTTTCCCATCCATTTCTTCCAAGAGATATGCATTTTGTCCATGAGAAGCTGCAATCTTAAAAGGAACTTTCCATAAATTATCGAACTGCCCATGCTTACCCTTGTCTTCATTCCTAGCATCCCAGCGGAGTACTACATCGTCTTGAATTCATCTTGCTTGGTTTTTCTGTCATAGATTTGCTTGATCTTTTCATGGATCTTGGAAGTGTTCTGAAACACTTATTCTCTTGTTTGTTGTAGGTAAATCATTTGGTTTATCTGGCGTTGTATGCCATTTTCTTCACTTCCTGCTTCTTGTAATAGTTTCATGACTGGGATAGCCAAAGAAGAAGGGAAAACCGTGTCCACACCATAAGCTACCTGAAATGGAGACATGCCAATGGATTTCTTGTTGCTTACCCAATCTTCCCATGGTGCATTAATTAGCTTCTTGTGCCAATTTTTCTTATTCACCTCCAACATATTTTTGATTATGTTGATTAAACACTTGTTGGAGGACTCCGCCAATCCATTGCCCTGTGGATAATATGTTGTAGAATGACCCAAATTAATGTTATACTTGTCACAGAATTCTTTCATATTCTTTGATTTTGAAGTTGCGGCATTATCTGTGATGATATTTATAGGGCAACCAAACCGGGACAAGATGTTAGTTTCTAGAAACTGAATTATAAGTTAGTTTGTAGCTTTCCTGGTTTGGATCGCTTCGATCCACTTTGTGAAGTAATTTGTGGCGGCAAGTATCCATCTATGTTGAGCGGATGAGGGTGGATATATTTCACCAATAAAATCTAAGCCCCGTTGTTTGAAAGAAGATTAAACTGAAATGGGTTTTAATGGTAAAGGAAGAAGCTTATGTTTACCTTGGAAAATTTGGCATTCATGGCAGCTCATGACCGTCTTATACAAATATGCAAACAATGTCGGCAAATAGTAACTCGCTCTCAGTACTTTGTTGGTTGTGGTCTTCCAATATAAGTGACCTCGACAATCTACTTTGTGGAAATACTTCATCACTTCTTTGGACTCATCTTCAACCAAGAAATTGAGTAACACTCCTCCAAGATCCTTCTAGTATAATGCACTATCTAGTACACAATATTTTGAATTCTTAAGTTTCAAGGACCTGCTCTTACTCTTTGACATTAAGAGGAGGAGGTTCAAATGTTGTAAAACATAAATGATATTATCATACCATGGAGATGATGAAAAGATATTTGATACTTGAATAAGACTTATACCTTCTTCCTCATCAGAAAGTGCTGATATTAGATTGATGTCAAGTGCATGTAGATTTGACTCAGCCATGAGCTTGGCTAAGCCTTGCCCTTTGATCATCTTGGTAGGCTTGATCTCAAGGTCATACTCTAAGAGCGTTTCTATCCATCTACCTCTCCTTCCTTCTAGACATGTTTTCATGAGTACTTCTTTAACCATTGCATTTGGAACATATGCCAAAATATGTGAGTGAAAAATATAAACACGGAAGTCCTTGAGTGCTTTAACCAGAGCCAAGGCATGTTTCTCGATTATGTTGCACCGGAGGGTTGCATCCCTTATTGTGCGACTGAAGAATTATATTGGCAGCAATTACCGCTGCCAAAGTATGCTCAGAAGCAAAAGAAAATATAATGAAATCTAGAGAATAATCAGGAATTGTCAAATTGGAGAAGTGGTCAAAGAAAATTTCACTGAGATGAATGACTTCCGAGCATTTTCAACGCATTTTACATCATTCTCTTTCTTCAACATGTTAGTTAACTCTCTAAGATATTCTGCTAAGTTGGGAATGAACCTACGTAGGAAATTAATCCTACCGTTGAATGCTTGGAATTCCTTCTTATTACGAGGGAAATCAATTTGCTTTATCACTTCAACTCTAGAAGGATCTATTCGGATCCCATATTTTGAAATGATGTGACCCAACAGTTTTCCTTCTTCCATAGAAAATAGGCACTTTTTAGGATTTAGGGATATCCCAAATTTTCTACATCGCTGGAACACAACTCTCAAATGGTGTAAATTCTCATCATCTTAATTTGAATAAATAGTTAGATCATATAAATAAACAACAAGGAAGACATTTTTCCCATTACCAAAATCTATGTCCATGGCACGCTGGAAATTATCCCCTGCATTCTTCAAACCAAACGACATCTTAACATATTTAAAGTTACCCATAGTGCAGTATATGATGTCTTATCCTGATCATCTTCATGCACAAGGATTTGATTGTATCCTAAGTAACCATCCAAAAATGACATCCTGCTAGCTCCTACAACTCACTGAAGTATGTGGTCCATTTTGGGTAGCGGGTAATTGTCTTTCAGTGACACTTTGTATAGATTTATGAAATCTATACATAGTCGGATTTCACCGGTATTCTTTCGCACTAGAACCAAATTAGAGATCTAATAAGAAAATATAATTGGAACAATAATTCCTACATTATAGAGCTTGTTTACCTCCTTCTCAATGGATGGCAACAAATTTGGGTTTATTCTCTTGAGCTTCTGCCTAAAAAGCTTTTGGTCTGGCTTTATCGGGATAGTGTGTTGAATGATATATTTATCGTACACCTTTAGATTTGAGTAATCCCAAGAAAACATGTCAGAAAAATTAGTAAACAAATCAACATATCTAGTCTTTACCTCATGAGACAAAGACTTTGAAAGCTTGATGAACTTTTGCTGCTCCATTGTTCCAATATTAACATCTTCTACACCTTTTTCTGTGGGGACCAAAGTAGGTTTTCTTGCCACGTCATATTGATCAAATAATTCTTCCAAAGGTATGAGACCCTTTGGAATGTTATTTTCCTTGAGCTGAAGTATGTCAATCTGATTTTCCTCAATGAATTGGTCATCCTTGTCGTACACTTCATCCATAGAACAGTTCTCAAAATCACCTTCACTTTGAAGGAAATTATTCACTTGCCTATCGTCCCAGAATACTTTCCAAAATTTCAAATTTTCAGGAATGGAAGGCTTGTGCTTTATATGAATCTCAATTTTTTTATTTGGAAACATTGTAGATATGAAATTACTTGTAGCAGTGGCTAATGATTTAACCATCAAGTTTTGCAACCATGGCACTAAGTGTGTATTCTGAAACATTCTCAAAATTTCAAGTGTTGCATTCCTATATTGCCTAATCCTTGGGTGATTAGCTTGATACTCACCTTTGATTTGTTTAATTACCAGCTCTGAATCACCAGAAACTGCAATTCTTCTAGCTCCCATTTTTTTCAAAAATTTCAGACCGGTAATGAGTGCCTCATTTTCAGCCTCATTGTTCGTACAATTGAATGCTAATTTGTAGGAACACAACCTAACATTATTAGGTACTTTATTTTTCTGTTTAAATGGGCTACGTATCCATAAACCAATTATGGCCCCGTCTTTGACAATGGAACCATCAAATTCCATACTCCAAAGACCATCTTCTTCCTCAAGGTGCGGAAAATCTTGACTCTCATTTGACACAATTTCCTGATCTGATTCTTTATGATGTTCTGAAATTTCATCTGCCTTCTCTGACGGTTGTTCGGATATAGTAGGCATATTTTCTTTCTCTTTTTCTAACACTACTCTAATGCAATCTGAAACTTCGGAACATCCTCTATTTCTACTAATTGAGAATCTACATCATTTAATCCATAATCATTGTACAAAATGAAGGACTCTAAGTTTGTATGTACAACATTTATAGGATGATTATTAGGCCTTTCCTTTTTTTGGATCATGTATTTCATTTTAGTCTCATGGTATAGTTTTCTCATTTGACCGAAGACGAGAATTGTTGCGTAGGAAAAGCCACCATGTAGTATACCTCTCAATTTAGCCCCCCAGGATCTTGATAACAACATACCAAAATGTGGAGGAATGTCAGCAAATACCACGTCCATAAGGAAATTTTTGGCTAGGATCTACTCCAGGGAAACAACTAGATCTTTTATTAGACCCAAACAATGGACACGACCAGAATCGAAAGAATATAAATTATGATATGGGTGGGTTATGTCAAGGCCAAGCTTCTCCATGATGGCTTTGGGCATTGTTATCACCCAGTAATTCTGAAGGCTAAAGACAGAACTGTGGAGGGAAACATCAAACCGCTTTGGAATCCAGGACCTAGCCTTCCTAGACTCAGAGAGGGCTCTTTATGTTAGATATAACTTTGTTTATAGGGGCATTTTAGGCTAGCTATTAGTGCATAGGGGTTTTTTTGAAGATTTGGTTGAGGTATCAGAAGGGGGGCAATGGGATATGGAGTCAAATAGGTGCAAACAGATTCAAATGGATGAATAACTAAGGTCAGGTGCAACCAGGAAAGCTAGCCATGTCAATGGATCTTAACAGATTATGAAATGGAAAAGAGGAGGAGATTAAGGTTCAATGTGGACGTAGAGCAGACCATCTTTGAACTATGCATCCAGGTCTCAGAGGAAAACATAAAATATTGTTTCAAGACTGAGCAAGGTACCCCATGGTAAATCCTACGCAAAAATTTCTATCCGTGGTAAAGAAAATAAAACAATATGTAAAACAGAAGAATCACAAATTACATCGAAGAAGCACTTCACCATAGATGATAACACAAGAATATGGAAAACAAAATCATGATTCATTCATTCAATAGAGAGTGGTTACAACCAGCTGAGTTTGTTACAATGGTTTTTCCCCTTCCTAGCCTCCCTTTCATACTGCTAAAGCATACAGTATTTATAGAAAACTTGAGTTGGATAATCTGTCTACTATAGTAATTACATTCAAGAAAAACTGGACAAGTGGAAACACGGGTGGTCATGAGACAAGACTGGCTTCCAAAAGTGCCTTTTGGCAGTCTATTATTAATTACAAAGTTGTTAGAAACTAGCTCGAGTAATGCTGAAAAGGCAGAAAATCAAGTATTCCTGACATCTGGCTCTGTTCCTCAAAAAACCAACATTGGGTAATTAATTTTGGTGCAACGCTGGCTATTTTCATTTATTAGTGACTGTGTTGATGTGTTTTCTGCTATTATATATTTTCCCCAAAGAATGACTCAACATGTTCTATCTATTTCTTTGTGGCGTTAAGCCTCGCTTTGCCTTTTGCTCCTTTTTTCAGGGCTCAGTCTATTATAAGTCTTTTACATCGTTTTTTTAGCCCTTTTTCTTCATAAAACAACATGAAAATCATAGAAGCTTGGACCTGAATGGATGATGGTGGACATGGCGCAACAACAGTGATAGTGGTCAAATGAATGCAGCGGTAGTTTGGAGGTGAGCGAAAACAACTTTTCGGTGGAGGTCTTAGGTGGTAAGAAGTAATATAAAAGGGGGGTGTGAAATAGAGGAAGGGTGACACGTAGCAGGGAGGGGTAAGCGATACCACCCATTTCGTAACCCCCCCCCCCCCCCCCATGGTTAAAGTTCGGAAGCTAAGGGGGGTGAAAAATGCAACGCAGACTGTCAGATGAGAAGGGGTTGAGTGGAGATGGAGGAGAGGTGAAGGGTGATCAGGAGGAAGAAAAAAATGTGGCAGGTAAGGTGGGATCAGACTCAACCCTTTTTCTACCTGAGTCCTTTCTTTTTGTGTTAAACCCTTTTTTGAACAAAATAGCATAAAAAACCATTTACCCGGACTTGAAATCTTATAGAATTTACTTCTAAAGCCGCATCGCATCCGCGCACTTTGCAATATTTAGAGTTTAATTTTTAAATAATGTAATTGGATATGTGATGTGAAGTGAGAGATGATGTGGAGGGAAGGTGGGACTGGACTGCATCGCAAATAGCAAACTTTAAGTTAAAGTTATAAGCGCGGGAGGGGGGGGGGGCTGTAAAATCTTAAGAAATGCGAAGTGCGATGCGTGGGGAGCGTGGAGTGATGTGGCAGGTAAGGTGCGACTAGACTACATTGAAAATCGCAAACTTTAAGTTTTAGTTATAAGCAGTGGGGGTTTAAAATCTAAAACTTGCGAAGTGCAGGGAGAAGGACCCACCCGCATTGCTCATTGCAGACTTTAGCATTTGGGAAAAAGGGTAAACGCTTAAAACTGCAAAGTGAGATTTGCACTGATTAGAGGATGATGTGTCAGGGAGAAGTGGAGCCCACTGCAATCGGTAGGGTTTATCAATCAACGAATGTTTTATGCGGTAAGGAAAATTTTTATGATGTTGTATATGATATGTGATATGTATTGGAAACGGCTGTGAAGTGGGCAGTGGAGCTGTTGTGGTGGGACAACCGTCGCATCGCAAGTTAAACCAAATAGATTGTGCGCATTTCAAAGGTAATTTGAAACAAATGTGATGTGATACATCGCAAGTCAGCGATCACAGTTTTTAAGTTTTAGTTGCGATGTGACACTAGTATATTTGGCCCAATTTCCGATGGCCACTTCGTCGCTATTCCGACACATAGGCGTTGCAAGAGAGACAGTTTGAGGCCGGGAAAAACATGGTTAGCCATTACGTCGCAATTCCGACACTTCAATAAAGTGTCAAAATAGTGACACTTTTTCCAACGTTTCCAAACAACTGTCGCTCTTTCGATGTTTTCCAAACCGTCGCTCTTCCGACGTTTCCAAATCATCACTCTTCCGACGTATACCAAACCATCGCTCTTCCGACATTTTATAAGCCGTCTCTCTTTCGATGTTTTATAAACCGTCGCTCTTCCGAAGTTTTCAAGTATTGTCGCAATTAGACGATATGTGGAGTGTACGACGTTTAGAGCTCTTTAAACATCACTAATGATAAAGCTGTCGCAATGCAGAGCGAAGGCAAAAATTTTAGTATGTTAAAAGTGTCGAGGAAGACCCCGGCTTAGGAGTTGCAAAGAGTGACGAAAAAGAAAAGGATGCAGTAGGTTGAAAGCATCGGAGAAGGCGAAACGGGAAGCATCGCAAGAAGCGACGAAAAGGAAGAAGAAACGTGAGGTTGAAAGAAGAGGAGTCGGAAGAGGAGCTTAGGAAACTGATTGGTCAATCTCTAAAGTAATGATAAAAAGTTAAATTTTTAAATGAATTAATATAGTCATTATTATTAATATTATTGTGTATTCTATACTTCCAATGGAGCCAAGGATGTGAACACTCCTGTGGATAGTCCTTGTGCTAGAAACATATTCAGTTGTGGCAATCCTACCAAAGTGACACTCCTGTGGCATGTCAACATGACCCACCAGTCTGATCTTCACTTATGTGGTTTCTCCGACCAATGGAAATGAATCAAAATAGGGTGTTCCTATAATCACCAAGCTTAAACCATAACAAAAACTAAAACCATGCCATTTAAACCAATTATAGTTGTATCTATGATAACAATGCTTGGCTTGTGTCGATTATAAACTCAACCGAATTAATATAGGTCTCACCAACATATAAAATTTTAAATTCTGTGATGAGTTGTTACCAGGTTTCACCAAAATACGGTTATGATTTCCAACAAAAAGAAAAACACCTCACCCACAATTCGAACTAGGGCTACATTAATGAAACATTCAAACCATATCCAATAAACATTCTCACACCTAAGTCTTTGATCTGGAAGACATAAAAGAAAAACTTCCTTAGCTTATACAATACTTGAACTATACTTCCTCAATTCATTAATTATATATAGTCATTAATATTAATTCTGTATATTAACGTTACATAATGCTTCCCTAATTCCTCCAATACTTTGGAGTCTGGAGCCTTCAATCATAGATTCCTAAATAAAACAATTTCTTGTTTGTGGGCTTCCACAAGCCTCTTCAGGCCTAATTTTTTCGAAGTGTTGCCCATCACCTGGATATTCAAAGACATGAAAATCATGGCTTGCACCTAACGGGGTGTTAAACTACCATAGAAACTCTAACAATGGATTTTTCATTCGTAAAGGATAGGTCTGTTTTGGATTTTGCTTCTTCTATGGCTAGGTAAGACTTTTGGCTTCTAGAACTTGGGCCATCATGCCAAATACCCAGACCCAACTCCTTCCACCTCAGGAAAAACTGACCCTAAACCCTTATTTATAGACCATATATAATATCTCATCAGACCTCCATCACTACAGATACCCACTCTTCCAAAATATTGTGGTTATAGGGGAAAGTTAAGGGGTCCTCGGCCTATTGAAGGAAAGTAGAGGGAAGCCCAAAAGTAGGACAAAAACCCCTACTAATAGCTGCAACAGTCTTCCCTGGCATCTCCCGTGAAGTTCTTGAAACCTCTCAAAACCATTAAATAGAATTGATAAGCAACCCCCTAGCACTTCCATTTCCACATAATGCATTCACTATGTGTAAACTAAAACAAAAGAAATGAATGGCACATACAGAAAAGGATGATGGTGCATCCAAAATTTGAAACTCCAATCCTCTCACATCAATTTTCCCATGCAAGTTTGGAAATTTTTCACCCTTTTAAAAACAAATGTGAACCTATGTTCCAATTACCACCGCAATAAGATTAGAAAAGAAACTTCTTCTTATGATCTTACATTCCAATGAAATTTCTATAAGCTAAAACAAGGGTAAAGCAAACTCAACACATGTCCCTAAATTTATAAAACCCTTCAATAAAACGAAGGAAGAATGCATTGCTGGAAATTTAGAGAGTAGTAAGTATCCCTTATTATAGTTATCCATATTATTTTCATTGATTTGTAACAAATGTCAAAAATTTAATATTTACATAGAATTACAAACCAAAGTATAAATGGTAATTTAATATTTGGTGATAAATATGCAATTTTATGTAGAACCTAGAATGTCATTACAAACCTGAGCCAGATACAGTTTGTTTTTACAACTTATCCAAGAACTGCCAAAAACACCTTATCCGCTTAATATAGTCCAAAGTTCCATACACAATTTATGGTAAAGATTATACACCACTTATCAGACACTTTGAGGTGGGGACCTCACCTAAAAAAATTAAATTTGAACAACACTAATAAACATTATTCTACCTAAAATATAACTTCTTATTGAATGATTGAGGTGGAGAAACAACATTGATGTTGGATAGTGTAACTAAGTCAGAGATAAGCTAATATCGTTACAAGACATTGATTTAGATTCGAATGCAAATGACCAGAAACTTTTAGAAACAATCTCCGCTCATATTGCAAAGATCAGGTGGTTCAAGTCACCAACTGCATGGACACACAAATCAATAGAATGTCTGTTATGGGTTTTTCCCCCAAAATAATCACTCCCCTGTATCCATCATGAACGCAGGTGTTCACGCATAAACAGTCGGGGATTTTAACCTGAGATCTTTGTACTCACATTTATTGTACATTTTTACAAGCTTGGAAAGTGAGCAACTAACAGTGTTTACAAATGAATAATTCTAAGAGTGACCCTCTTCTTTTGCCTAAGCCATCCTTGAGCTTGTTGGTTCAATTAACATTTCATGGTTTTCTTTTCTGTAACAATTTCTAGTTTTATTAATATAAATTTAATTTCATCCATAATAGTGCCTTAGGTACGCATTGTGAGTGATTGAAACAATAATCATGCTCTTAAAGTATAACATGAAGAACTACAACCAACAGGAAATATATCTCACCTGCATATAATGTTTGGATGGGATCAATCTTGATCCGTTGTAGCCCATATATTCATAATGAATGGTACAGTTCTGCGGGAATTAACCAGATGAATACTGGATAATAGCTGCAAATGCAAGACTGTAATTAGTATACCGATGCCTTGTATGATGAAGCGGCAAGGAATGTTGGGATGCATTGCTTAAATACAGAGTGGACAACTTGGTCAATTACAAGTAAGTGGTGGACACACTAAAGTACCACCAGTTTCTACAATACCACCAAAACTACTTAGTCTATGTACATGCATAATGGCAAGAATTCTTCAATGCCACCATATTTTTATTCCCTTGGCTATTTCTACCTAAAGATCTTGCAAGAGCTGGTCAATCCATGATTGTGGATTCAAGCCTTCTGGTGAATCGTTCTTCACGATGTTGATATTTAATTTTTCTAAGAAGTACGGGACAATCTAAACCCCACCGGAACATGATGATGGACACAATTGCATTGTTTGTCATACCAAAGGCACCCATTTAACGAAAAATACATAAAAGTGTAAAACTTGACCGTCGTGAAAAACAAGTTGTTTTCACCATACGGCGGCTAGCAATAATAAGACTTGTAACCTCTCAGACAAATACCTCATTTCGCATCAAGTATGATGCGCATCATACTCGTCATCAAATTTGACATCACAGAGAATCACATCAAAATTTTACTTCATGCATTAAAAGAAAAAACACAAAGCATGAACGAGATCGTACCTCTATGGCTTGAGATTGGGACTTGCAGAGACACGGATGAAAACACTTTGCGGCTTTAGATTGGGACTTTTTATGACTTAATCTTGCACTGATATTTGAGGCAACTTCATTAGTAGTTCTTCATCTTGAAAAATTCTCCCTTTTTTTGCTTCTGTTAGTTTAGCTTTGAATGATCCTTAGTCTTTAGATCACATTCAGTTAACCGACAAGTAGCATACATACTGCTCGTTTGCAGGGTAAAGCACATCAACCCTAATATCTTCATCGAAAAACTTCTCACGTCGAGAATTTTTCGCAGATGAAGAAATATCACAAGGCAAAAAATTTTATAAGATACATTTGACATATTAACTAAAAATCTAATTGGTGATAAAAATACGAAATCTAGGTAATCAAAAACCCACACAGTTACAAAAACCCTGTACACAACAAAAACCCACATCATTTTAGCAAATGAAATCCTACATTTCAAAAGCACAAGGTCAAGGATTCGAATATGAAAAAGACACATACCTTGCAGGCAATCACAGTTCTCAGTCTCCTTCCTAACAACATCAAGCAAAGAATCAATGAGCTTGGCTCCTTCTGTGTAATGCCCCTTGGCCTAGTTGTTTCTAGCCCCAGATTGGCCAAAAATGAAGTTATCAGGTCTGAAGACCTGTCCATAACCCTTTCAAGCTGTAGATCTGAAGTGCCCTGATATCTCTTAGTAGGATCCATCCTGTGTTCTTCATAGACCACTTCCCAGAACTTGGAGCTGATCTGGTTGCCACATTAGCCCCCCTGAATGTGAAGGATCTCTGGCATTTTTTCTATCGACCCAACTCAGATTTGGATCAGATCCTCCCTCCTTCCTTGGACAAACCATGCAACCGGAGGGAAATGAACGAGGGAAATTAAAACTTTTGTTATATGAAAATTTTTGACATTTTGAAATGAAACACGTGTTTTTTTTAAGGCCACTCAAATTAATTTAAAAATATATATTTTCTAATAATTATAATCATTTTTAAATAATTAAAATAATTTCTAAATAATTAAATGTTTGTTTATTATGATTGTTTAAAAATATTTACAATCAAAAAAATAAAACATATCTTTTTGAGAAGAAATTAAAGTTATATGAGTAAATAATGGACTGATTTTTGCATATAGTAATCCTTCTACCCTACTAAATCATCATGCTTTATTAAAAGGATTTTTAAACTTTACACTATTAAATGATGTTGTATTTTAAATATTTGGAGTTTTAATCTCTTTTTTTTATATATATTTTTTCTTTATAATTTATGTAATATTTTTTCCTTATTTTTAAGTATTACTTTAAAAGTGAAATTTACATTTTTTTCTTTGATGATAGTAATATATGTATTCATTCATTCAAATTATATACATTTTCTATAATAAATAATAGTGTAGTCTAATTAATAGATGAAATGGTTTTTTTGATTGAAACCTGACAATATCAAGATTGTGATTTCTTATTGTTTATAATCAATTTTTGAATACATAAATGAATTAAACACCTTAAAAATCTCTTTACAAATTAAAAATTAATAAATTAAATAATTTAAACTGGTTTGGGTAAATTAGTGTTTAAGGGGTTAGGGGTTAAGGGTTAGAGGTTTAGGGTTTAGGGGGTTAAATGGGTTAGGCACGCATTTATAGGTTTAAGGGCTTGGGGGATTTAGCTGTTAAGGATTTTAAGGGGTTAAGCGGTTAGAGGTTTAGGGTTTAGGGGTTTAAATGGGTTATAGGGGTTTAGAGGTTTAGGGGGTTAGGGGATTTAGTAGTTAAGGATTTTTGGGTTAAGGGTTAGGGTAGGGGGTTAAATGGGTTAGGGTTTTAGGGGGTTGAATGGGTTAGGCCGATTGGGAAATAGCGTTTAAGGGGTTAGGGGTTAAGGGTTTAGAGGTTTAGGGTTTAGGGGGTTAAATGGGTTAGGGGTTTAGGGGTCTAGGGGGTTAAATGGTTAGGGGTTAAGGGTTTAAGGGTTATTGGTTAAGGGTTTAGGGGTTAAATGGGTTAGGGGTTTAGAGGTTTATGGTTTAGGGGGTTAAATGGGTTAGGGGTTGGGAATTAAGGTTTAATAGGTTAGGGGTTAAGGGGTTATAGGTTTAGGGTTTAGAGGGTTAAATGGGTTAGGGGTTTAGGGGGTTAGGGGATTTAGTAGTTAAGGATTTTAGGGGTTAGAAGTTAGGGGCTAATGGGGTTAGACGGGTTAGGGGTCGGGAATTAGGGTTTAAGGGGTTAGGGTTAAGGGTTTAATGGTTTAGGGTTTAAGGGGTTAGGGGTTAAGGGTTTATAGGTTTAGTGTTTAGGGGGTTAAATGTGTTAAGGGTTCACTAGGGGTTTAGGGGGTTAAATGGGTTAGGGGTTAAGGGTTTAGGAGTTAGGGGTTAAGGGATGTTTAGAGGTTTATGGTTTAGGGGTTAAATTAGTTGCTTATTCTTTGCGTCTCAATGTAACAATTTTGTAAGTATTGTTGTCTGTTGCCATGTCTTCTTTATTTATTAGTTTATAGTATTTGTTAGCCATTGCTTTACATTTATTTATGAAAATTTATATTGCAATAAAACCAAATGTATGTTCAATCTCTAGTTTCAAACTCAGCCACAGTGTTGTCACACAATTTAAGTCCGGAGAATGGCCATTTGATGAAGTCTTAATAACCAGACTGCACCTCATGACTACTCCAGAAAATCTTAAGTTTGAGTGTCCCACAATCATGAGAAATTTGTCTCTTATACTCTTGCTCCACCTAACTGTGTCCTGAAAATACCCTTGTTTATTGCAAAAACATCCTAATGTTGTCGACCTTGTCCCTTAACAGACCAAGGAAACATATGTGACTGAAAGGAATGGAAAGCACTACAAAGTTGAAGAGAGTAAAAAAGACTAAGATGGTTTAAAGGATAAGCTTGAATTAGAATGTAGCAGTGTTGAAACAACTAAAAGTTGTCCCAAACAAATAGTTGATAATGTGAAACCTTCTTCTGTACCAGTCAAGCAAGACTACATTCATATGAGAGCAAGAAGAGGCCAAGCGACTGATAGGCATAGCCTGGAAGAATATAGGATATGGTTCCCTCTTTTTGATGAAATATTTGATCTACATTTTTTCTATAGAAGATTAACCATTTTAACATTTCCAACAAGGCGGAATTAACCCAATCGTAGGTCCCAATATGTCATGATATATATTAACTCTCTATATATATGAGAAGGAATAATTATAAAGACATAGATTGATAGAGGTGGCGAGACAAGGGGAGTCACAAGGGAGAGATGGAGATAAACCAAAGGAGAAGGGAGAGAAGGAATGGATCAGCTGAGAGAGAGAGAGGGAGAGGAGTGAGAGAGGTAGAGAAGGGTAAGAGAGGGATATAGTGACACAAAGATGGAAGGGGGGCAGAAATAAGGATAGAGGGAGGAATATAGCTGTGAGAGGATTAGAGGGTAGATAGAAAGAGAGAGAGAGAGAGAGGGAGATTGGGGAAGAGAGAGGTCATTCCAGATGCTCTAAAAGTGTTGAGGCTTCAGCCAGGTCACAAGTATTGTCTGCTAGGAAGGATTTCCAAAGAAGTTGGTTGGCATCACTATGATACTATTACGGACTTAGAAGGGAAGAGAAAGGAAAAGGCTCAAGTATCATATGAGAGAAGGAAGCAATTGGAAAAATTGAGATCAAAAGCAATCGAGTTAGCCAAAAAGCAGCTTACCCCATAGATGGATAAGATAAAACTTGACAACATATTGGTCAATTTCCTTGACCCTTTATTGGTTATTCAGAAGGAGTATGAATACACCACCGTTAATGTCAAGGTAACCGGCCCTAGCAGATCAAGGGGTTAAGGGGTTTAGGGGTTAGATGTTTGGGGTTTATGGGGTTAAATGGGTTAGGGTTTTAGAGGTTTAGGGGGTTAGTGGATTTAGCAGTTAAGGATTTTAGGGGTTAGGGGTCATTACGGGTTAATGGGGCTAGGGTTTAGGGGGTTAAATGGGTTAGGGTTTTAGGGGTTTATGGGGTTAAATGGGTTAGGGTTTTAGGGGTTTAGGGGGTTAAATGGGTTGGGGGTTGGGAATTAGTGTTTAAGGGGTTAGGGGTTAAGGGTTAGAGGTTTAGGGTTTAGGGGGTTAAATGGGTTAGGTGTGCATATAGAGGTTTAGGGGCTTGGGGGATTTAGCAGTTAAGGATTTTAGCTAGGGGTTAGGGGTTAAGGAGTTAGAGATTTAGGGTTTAGGGGTTTAAATGGGTTATAGGGGTTTATAGGTTTAGGGGGTTAGGGGATTTAGTAGTTAAGGATTTTTTGGGTTAAGGGTTAAGGTAGGGGGTTAAATGGGATAGGGTTTTAGGGGGTTAAATGGGTTAGGCCGGTTGGGAAATAGGGTTTAAGGGGTTAGGGGTTAAATATTTAGAGGTTTAGGGTTTAGGGGGTTAAATGGGTTAGGGGTTAAGGGTTTAAGGGTTAGTGGTTAAGGGTTTATAGGTTTAGGGTTTAGGGGTTTAGAGGTTTATGGTTTAGGGAGTTAAATGGGTTAGGGGTTGGGAATTAGGGTTTAATGGGTTAATAGGGGTTAAGGGGTTATAGGTTTAGGGTTTAGGGGGTTAAATGGGTGCTATAGGGTAAAATTCTTGGGTTTTTGGTTATCGTATACCCCTCTCAGGGCTTTCCGGTGCCCGAGGCAGACAGTAAGATTAGTTGTACAGTTCACAAAGATGGCATATACATGTTCATATTAACTTAAAACCACTTGATGGAAAAAGATAGAAGATTACCTCTTTAATGATCTTGTAGTCCTTTGGAGAGCACTAGGTAGCGAAGCGGCGGTTCTCTTTCACCAGCTCCAAATCTAGGTCCTGCAATCAATTAAAGCACCCGTGTAATTTATAACATAACATATATTTCCTATCAATTAAGTCAATACATAATAAACATTTAAAGTGTGCACATCTAAGCCATTCATCTCATGCTATATATGTGATTAAATATTAATGACAATATCAACACATAAAATGGAAAAAACAGATACAGTTCTATTGATTTATATAAAAGGAGGATTACAACCGTCGATTGCACCAAGCCCTCCTCAGCCTTTCAATCTCTCTATCTCTCAAAGTGGTGATGTCTTGATCAACAAGTTCTCAATGAACCTCTTTGACCTTTGACCTTCACAATACAACAATGATCTCTACTTCACAAGTATTTGAAAACTTGACAATCCTTCGACCTTGAAATAAGAGCCTTCAACTCCATTTTATAGGAGATGGACAAAGCAAGAATTGCCCTTCTCCTTCCACCAGTTCTGAATAGAAAAAACCAATATGTTTCCCCAACCTCCATGCTTTTGCCTTCTTTGAGAGTTCAGTTGTTTATGGCAATGCTCAATAAGAGATTAGTGCTTTGCTGTTTCCTTTTTGTACTGACTCTCTTGTGAGAAAAATATGGAGATTCAAATTATTCTTCGCGGGTTTTTCCGTTTCAAACTTAAAACACGGGTAATGCTGCCTCTAGTGTAAACAGAGCATTGCCCTAGCCACTAACGCGGCCTATTCACTGATCAGCTGCATTATAACGCTCTTGTGTTTTTATAGAGAGGCGTTACCTTGGCAGAAATAGGTTTAATTTAGGTCTTTGTATTCCTTCCATATTTGTCTTCTCCTCTGAGCTGATGAAGAGGTATTTTGACCTGTAACAATGGGTTAGGGGTTTAGGGCCGGGTTAGGTGATTTAGTAGTTAAGGATTTTAGGGGTTAGAAGTTAGGGGCTAATAGGGTTAGGTTTGAGGGGGTTAGATGGGTTAGGGGTCGGTAATTAGGGTTTAGATATTTAGGGTTTAGGGGTTTAAATGGGTTATAGGGGTTTATAGGTTTAGGGGGTTAGGGGATTTAGTAGTTAAGGATTTTTTGGGTTAAGGGTTAGGGTAGGGGGTTAAATGGGTTAGGGTTTTAGGGGTTTAGAGGTTTCGAACGAATCGGCCCGATCCAAACGCGCCCGGTCGGGCGCCCTCACACGGCACGACACGGCGCACCCGATCGAACGATGCCATAAGGGAGAAAACGACAAACGGGCCACCCGAACGTGCACAAGGCACCCGGGCGATCACAACTTAGCAAAAATGATACGGGCGCCCTCGAACAAAATGGCCCGACCCGACCCGAACGCACCCAGTCGAGCGACCTCACATGGCGCGACACAGCGTGCTCGACAGAACGATGCCACAAGAGGGCAAATGGAAAACGGTCTACCTGAATGTGCACAAGGCACCCGAGCGATCACACCTTAGCAAAACTGATACAGGCGTCCTCGAACGAATCGGCCTAACCCGAACACGCCTGGTCGGGCGCCCTCACACAACGTGCCCGACTGAATGATGCCACAAGGGAGAAAATGGAAAACGGGCCACCCGAATGTGCATAAGGCACCCGGGTGGTCACAGCTTAGCAAAACTAATACGAGCGCCCTGGAACAAAATGGCCCGACCCGACCCGATCGCGCCTGGTTGGGCGACCTCACACTACGCGACATGACGCGCTCAATCAAATGATTCCACAAGGGAGAAAATAGAAAATGGGCCACCTGAATGTGCACAAGGAACCCGGGTGGTCACAACTTAGAAAAACTAATACAGGCGCCCTCGAATGAAACAGCCCGACCTAAACACGCCTGGTCAAGCGACCTCACATTGCGCGACACGGCGTGCCCGACCGAATGATGCCACAAGGGAGAAAACGGAAAACAGGCTACTCGAACATACACAAGTTGGCACCCGGGCGGACACAAATTAGGAAAACTGATACGGGCGCCCTCGAACAAAACGGCCTGACCCGACCCGAACGCACCCGGTTGGGCGACCTCACACAGCGCGCTCGACCGAACAATGCCACAAGGGAGAAAATGTAAAACGGGCCGCTCGAACATGAACAATGGACCCGGGCGGTCTCAACTTAGAAAAACTGATACGGGCGCCCTCAAACGAAACGGTCCGACCCAACCTGAATGCGCTCGATCGGGCGACCTCACATGGCATGACACGACGTGCCCGACCGAATGATTCCATAAGGGAGAAAACGACAAACGGGCCACCCAAAAGTGCACAAGGCACCTAGGCGGTCACAACTTAGAAAAACTGATACGGGCGCCCTCGAACGAATCGGCTCGACCCGACCCGAACGCGCTCGGTCGGGCGCCCTCACACGACGCGACACGACGTGCCCGATCGAACAATGCCACAAGGGATAAAATGAAAAAAGGGCCACCTAAATGTGCACAAGGCACCCTGGAAGTCACAACTTAGCAAAACCAATATAGGCGCCCTCGAACGAAAAGGCTCGACTCGACCCGAACGCGCTCGGTTGGGCGACCTCACACGACGCGACACGGCACGCCTGACCGAATGATGCCACAAGGGAGAAAATGGAAAATAGGCCGCCCGAACATTCACAAGGCACCCAGGCGGTCACAACTTAGCAAAACTGATACGAGCGCCCTTGAACGAATCGGCCCGACCCGAACGCGCCCGGTCGGGCGCCCTCACATGGCGCGCCTGACCGAACGATGCCACAAGGGAGAAAATGGAAAATGAGCCACCCAAATGTGCACAAGGCACCTGGGCAGTCACAACTTATCAAAATTGATACGGGCACCCTCGAATGAAACGGTCTGACCCAACCCGAACGCGCCCGGTCGGGCGACCTCACACAGCGCGACACAGCGCGCCCAACCGAATGATGCCACAAGGGATAAAATGGAAAACGGGCCACCCGAACGTGCACAAGGCACCCAGGTGGTCACAACTTATCAAAAATGATACGAGTGCCCTCAAACAAAACGACCTGACCTAAACGTGCCTGGTCGGGTGACCTCACACTATGCGACACACTGTGCCCTACCGAACGATGCCACAAGGGAGAAAATGGCAAACAGGCCACCTGAACGTGCACAAGCTAGCACCTGGGAGGTCACAACTTAGAAAAACTAATACAGGCGTCCTCGAATGAAGCAACCTGACCCGACCCAAACGGGCCCGGTCGGGCGAACTCACATGGCATGACACGGTGCACTCGATCGAATGAAGCCACAAGGGAGAAAATGCCAAACGGGCCGCCTGAACGTGCACAAGGGACACGGGCAGTCACAACTTAGAAAAACTGATACGGGCGCCCTCGAATGAAACGGCCCGAACCGAATGCACCTGATCGGGTGACCTCACATGGCGCGACACACCGCGCCCGAACGAACGATGCCACAAGGGAGAAAATGGAAAATGGGCCACCCGAATGTGCACAAGGCACTCAGGCGGTCAAAATTTAGCAAAAATGATACGGGCACCCTCAAACGAAACAGCCCAACTCGACCCGAACACGCCCAGTCGGAAACCTCACATGGCGCGACACGACGCGCCCAACCTAACGATGCCACAAGGGAGTAAACTGAAAACGGGCCACCCAAACGTGCACAAGGCACCCGGGTGGTCACAACTTAGAAAAACTAACACGGGCGCCCTCAATCAAAACGGCCCTACCTGAACGCGCCCGGTCGGGCGACCTCACACTGCATGACACAACACGACTGACCAAATGATGCCACAAGGGAGAAAACGGCAAACAGGCTGCCCGAACGTGCACAAGCTGGAACCCGAGTGGTCACAACTTAGCAAAACTGATATGGGCACCCTTAAACGAAACACCCTGACTCGACCCTAACGTGCCTAGTCGGATGACCTCACACGGCGTGACACGGTGCACCCGACCGAACAATGCCACAAGGCAGAAAATGGCAAATGGGCCGCTCGAACGTGCACAAGGGACCCAGGCGGTCACAACTTAGCAAAACTGATACGAGCGCCCTTGAACAAAACGGCTCGACCTGAACGCGCCCATTCGGGCGACCTCACATGGTGTGCCCGAATGAATGATGCCACAAGGGAGAAAACAAAAAACAGGCCACTCGAATGTGCACAAGGCATCTGGGTGGTCACAACTTAGCAAAACTGATACAAGCGCCCTCGAACGAAACGGCCCAACCCGATCCGAATGTGCTTGGTTGGGCGACCTCACACGGTGCGACATGGCACACTCGACCTAATGATGCCACAAGGGAGCAAATGGCAAACGGCCCACCCAAACGTGCACAAGGCACCCGGGTGGTCACAACTTAGCAAAACTGATACAGGCACCCTCGAACGAAACGACTCGACCTAAACGCGCCCGGTCGGGTGACCTCACACTGCGCAACACGACGCACCCAACCGAACAATGCCACAAGGGAGAAAATGGCAAACAGACTGCCCAAACATGCACAAGCTGGCACCCGGGCAATCACAACTTAGTAAAACTGATATGGGTGCCCTCAACTGAAATGGCCCAACCCGACTCAAACGCGGCCGGTCGAGCGACCTCATACAGTGCGACACGGCACGCCCGACCGAATGATGACACAAGGGAGAATACGGAAGACTGGCCTCCTGAACGTGCACAAGGGACTTGGGCGGTCACAACTTAGCAAAGATGATACGGGTGCCCTCGAAAGAAAATAGCGACTTGACCCAAACACACTGGGATTGGGTGACCTCACATGACGATGACACGGTGCACCGATATAAAGGATTCACACAGGGAGAAAATAGAAAATGGGCCGCCCAACGTGCACAAGGCACCGAGCGGTCACAACTGTGTACAAACTAATATGGGCACCCTCAAACAAATACGACCCGAAGCCGAATGCGCCCCGGCAGGTGCCCTCACATGGCGCGCCGACAGACACGATGCCATGACAAAAAAAATATGCAAGCATGCCACCCAAACATACACAAGGCACCTCGGTGGTCCCAACAACGAGCGAAAAGTACGGCGCCCTCGAACAAAATGGCTCGACTCCCGGCTCGAAAGCACGCGCCCGGTCGGAGGTGACCTCACAAGGCGTGCTCGACAGGACGATGCCATGAGAGAGAAAATGGGAAAAATGAGGCGCTCGAAGATGTGCACAAAGGCACCGAGGTGGTCACAACATAGTAAAGCGATGTGCACCCTCGGCGAATCGGTCCAACCCAAGCCATGCATGTCAGGCACCCATACCATGAGTGTGAGCATGGTGCGCCCGATCAGAACGATGCCACCGAGGATCAAATCGAAAAACATGCCTAAACATGCACGAGGAGGCACAGAGGTCACTAACTCGCGCAAAATGGATATGAGCGCTCACTCTAGAACAAAATAGGTACGACACGAATGCACCCTATGGAGCGAACTCGCGTACGCGCGACACGATGCGCACGACCATAGGAACATTGCCCACAAGGAGCTAAACGACAAGCGGTCACCCAAAGAGACATGCACAAGAATTGCACCGAGACGTTCACAAATTAGAAAAAAAATGATACGGAGTGCACACTCGGATGAAATGGCTCATCCCAGGCACGAGAACGCGTCATGTCGGGAGACCTCACATGTGTTGCGAGACATCATAGCAAGCCGAGACAATGCCACAAGGGAAGCAATGACTAAACAGGTTGCTGAATGTGCACAAGGCACCCGAGGTGGTCACAACTTAGAAAAAGCTGGTACAAGTGCCCTCAAACAAATCAGTCGACCCCAAACGCACCTACTCGGGGCGCCCTCACACGAGCGTGAGCACGGCGCGCCGAGCCAAACAATTCAACGAGAGAAAATGGAAAACGGGCCACCTGAAAATGTGCACAAGGCACCGGCGGTCTGAAATTAGAAAAATTGATAGAGGCACCCTCGAACGAAAGGCCCGAGCCTAACTCGAATGTGCCCGATTGGAGGTGACCTCGCGGACGTCAGTACACACGACGGTAGCTAGACCGAATCATTCCACAAGGGAGAAAACAAGAAACGGGTTGCCCAAATAGCTGCACAGAGCACCCGAAGCGATCTAACAAGTAAAGGCGATACGGGCACCCTCCAAATAAATCGGCCCAACCCAAACACACCGGTCGGGCGCTCTCACACATGGTGAGACACGAGCGCGCTGGGCCGAACGATTCCCTGAGGAGAAAATGGAAAATAGGCCACCGGGCACGTGCACAAGGCACCCAAGCTTGGGTCACAACTTAGCAAAGCGATGCCAGGGCGCCCTCACACCAAAACGACAGCCAAATGACAGACATTCCGGAGTCAGGCAACCTCACAGCAACTGTGACGCGACACGGCATGCCCGAGACGAACGATGTCACAAAGGGAGCAAATGACAAATGGGCCCATCGAGCGTGCACGAGGCACCTGTAGACAATCACAACTTGGGAAAAAGCAGTACTGTGCCGCCCTCAAACAAAACGGCGGCTCGAGCCTAACTCGTCTGCTCCGGGTCGGGCTGCCCTCCCTACTGCCTCACGCGGGCGTGTGCGCCCGGATGAATGAGTGCCATAAGGGGGAGAAAATGGCAAACGGGCCACCAGGAACATCGCACGAGCGCCGAGGTGGTCACAGCTTGTCGCCGAGCCGATCGGGCACCCTCGAATGTAATCGGCCCCGAGGCCAAAGCTGCGCATGGTCGGGGCGCCCTCTGTGCGCGCACAACCGAATGATGCCACAACGAGAGTGAATGGAAAATGGGCCACTGCATGAACATGCACAAGGCACACAGGTCGAGTGCACAACTGTAACAAAACTTATCTCAGGGTGCGCCTCGAACAAAATGGCTCCCGGCGACCGGAAGCTCGAGACAGCGCCGGGTCGGGTGACATCACACAGCACTCGAAGCACGGCGTGCCCGCGAGCTACACCAGTGCAAAAGGGAGCAAACGGCAAGCGAGCCAATCGAGACATGCATGAGGCACACCAGGGTGGTCAAAGACAGCATGGCCACGTCGCGGTGCACCCTCGGGACGGATCGGCCCAAGCTGAACACGCCTTGGAGTCGGTGCCCTCACATAGCGCGAGCACGGTCGCCTTCTGGCAGGCCTCATCGATGCCACGAGGGAGAAAATGGCGGATGGGCCACCCGAGACATGCATGAGGCACACGGGTGGTCTGACATACTAAGCACGATACTGAGAAGGCGCCCTTGCCAGACGAAATGGCCGGCCCGACCCAGGCGAACGTGCCGGGGTCTGGTGACCTCACATGGCGCGACATAGCGCAGCAGATCGAGCGATGTCTGCAAGGGGAAAACGGCAAATAGGTGCTCCCCCGAACGTGCACAAAGGGGACTGCAGGTGGTCACAATTGTGCAAAATAATACGAGCGCCCTCGACAGAATGGCCCAACCCAAACACGCTCGGTCGGGCGACCTCACACGGCGTGCCCGAATGAACGATGCCGCAAAGAGCAAATGGCAAGCAAGCCACAGAGCCTTGCACAAGCCACCATGGTGGTCATGGCAACAACAAGCTGGTACGGGCACCCTAAGATGAGACGCACGACTGACATGACGCCATGTCGGGGCGACACTCACACTACGCGACTATGGCAGCGACTGACAGGTGACCTGGTGATGAAAACGACAAACAATCCATCCAAGGCATGTACGGTGGCACCCGAGTGGTCACAACTGCGCAAAATGCTACTCGATGCACCCCTCGAAGTGAAGCGACCGCAGGCCCGACCGAACGCGTCTCAGTCGGCGCGACCTCACATCGCCAGTAGACACGGGCTGGCTACGTCGAAAAGATGCCACAAGGGGAAAAATAGACAAACTTGCCACCAAACGTGCACTGAGGACTCAAGGCAGGATCACAACTCGAAAAGAAAAAAGCTGATAGAAGCCTCGAACAAAATGACACCTTGACCCAAATGTGCCCGGTCGGGACCACGCCCGCGCAGCACGACACGGTGCGGCCAAACGAACGGTGACACAGAAAATAAAATGAAAAACGAGGCCATTTCCAAATGTGCATAAGGCACCGAAAGCGAGTCCGTAACTTAGCAAAACCAATATGGGCACCCTCGAGCAAAATGGCTTTGACACTGACACGAACGTGCCCGGTCGGGCGCCTCACACGGTGCGACAAGGCGTGCCTAACGAACGATGCTTTCACAGGGAGAAAATAGCTACGAGCACCGCTGAATGTGCCGAACGCCATGGCGGTCACAACTGCATAAACGTGCTAGGGCGCCACTCGACAGTCAGACTAAACCCTACATGAATGCGCCCCGGTCGGTCAGCCCTCACCTGAGGCATAGCTACGGCGCGCCTAACCGCACAATACCATGAGAGCAAATGGAAAACGAGGTCACCCGAACTGTGCACAAGGCACCTAAAGCGGTCACTAACTTAGCCAGAAACATATCACGGGTGCCCTCGAACAAAATGGCCAGACATCCAGCGTGAACGTGCCCGGTTGGGCAGCCTCACTACAACACACTGAACGAATGATGCCACAAGTGAGCAAATGACAAACGAGGCCACTCGAAACGTTCACAGGCACCTCGGCGGTCACAACTTAGCAAAGGCGTACCGCCGCCCTCGAATGAAACGACCGAGCACCGAACATGCCCGGTCGGGCGACTCACCTTTGCGCGACATCGCCGCACTGCGCCACGTAACGATGCCACAAGGGAGAAAATGAGCAAAATGGGCTGCCGAACGTCAGTAGAAGGCTGGCACCTAGGTGGTCCATGACGCAAGAAAAAGCGATACGGGACACCCTTAAACAAAAACGGCCCAACGACAGTGCCCTGGTACGGCAACCTCACACGTCGTGACACAATGCGCCCAAAGGAACGTGCCGCGAGGAAAAAACAACAAACGAGGCACTAGAACATGCACAAGGCACCCGGCGATTTCACTTAGCAAAGCGTGCTGGGCGCCCGTAGCGCAGCAGCCGAAGCCGACGTGCCCGGTCGAGCGACACTCACACGATGCACTCGAGCAAATGATGCCACAATGGAGCAAAATGCAAATAGGGCACCGGGCGGTGCACAAATCAGCAAAGCCAGTACTGAGCTCCCTCGAAACGAAACACGGCTACGAACGCGCCTGGTTCGTGCAACCTCATGTGCCACGAACAAGCGATGCCACAAGGGATCAAATGAAAACAGGACCCGAGCGTGCACGAGGAGCACGGAAGTCGATCACCGGCTAGCAAGCATATCACGGAGTGCCCTCGGCAAAATGGCCCGACACGAAACGCGACGGTCGAGCGACCTCTGCCTTTATGCAACACGGCGTGCCGGCGGTGGTTGGGGGCACACATTAAAAGTGAGACTTAAAGTTGAGCGCATGACGTCTTTAATATTTTATAAACTCCTTGATCCCATCATAACCACCTTCCATATATCATCACAATGTGATATGTTAACTAGAAATATCTTATTATGTTGCTCCAACCACTTTCAAAAAGGGGACCCATGTTAGATTATTATTTATTAAAGAACGAGGCCAAAGAAATTAATTTCCAAAATGTCACAATAGTGGCGCTTTCATCTAAACTATCGTAAGAGCAACACTTAGCTCTAATTTGTTAAACTTCGCAATAGCAGCAGATTTCATTTAAGCAGTCCCAATTAAACACTTTTACTCAAAGCGCGCATAGCGCGCTTTTTTACTTAAAAGCTGTCGCGAAATAGTGATGCTTTTTCCCCAAGCGTAGCAATAGCAACTTGCAGCACTGAAACATCACAATAGCAACACTTAGCTCTGATCAAGTACGCAATTCAGCATTATGCCCAAAAGCCCCATCGCAATTCGAGTGCTTTTCGACAAATGTACGCAAGAACTAACACTAACCTCTAGAGTGTTACTATGCCATACCGGGCGCTGTGTATCCAAACTTCGTTATATAGCAATAGTTGTGGGTGGGATTTGAAAAATTGATAAAGGTTCTGGGAAATTTCCAACATTTGGTCAAAAGTGTCGGAACCAAGAGTGTTGTAATTTCACCAAATCGTACTAAGTGATATAATATCCATACACATTTTCATGAATTGAAACTAACAATAGTAAAACACTTCTAGTATCATCATAAATTCATTCCTAACATTTTACAAAAAAAACACGCAAATCATAAAATGGAACTAACTTCAAAGGATTCTTATTTTATAAAACATTCACACTTCAAAGTTTAATTAAAAAAAATGAACAACTATATACATGTCCAAGTATCATACATTTTCAAATTTTCTTTTGTGAATTCGAGGTAAATAGAAAGGTAATAATATATTCATTTTTTGAAGATTAACAATGCTAAAAAGAACTTGCCCCAATCACCCAGAAAATTTTGGTCCACTACACCAATAACTACGGCTTCTTTTTATATCTTCTATAAATCCACACACTATTGTTCTAGTCTGACAATCAACAAACAACCATGATTATTATTGTGTTCCACTTTAGAGGGCTCCTACAACATCATTTTTGAACAAAAAACTTCATTGCACTGGGAAAAAATATTTACTGGAAACGATGACAAAAGCTAGACTATTTTCCAAACTCCAAGGTTAACCAAAATGAGAATACATCAAATATTCTAGGACTATGAGGAAACATGACAATGAAAATAAAAGGAAGAGGTAAATTTACGTTGTAGTTCCATTCCTAGATTATGGTTTTCTGCTACTAACAATGCATCCTTGATTGTAGTATTTGGCATACTAATAGTGCATGCTACCTATGAAACCTTATAATTAATGAGGATGAAGGGGACCCATAATTGATAATCTGTGCTTTCAAGATAGAGGGTATTTATGTGAAAAATTCGATGAAGAATCATTGTTTCCTATCATGGTTTCCTCACCTCCACATGAAAGCTGCTTTTCGCACCTCCAGGTATTATATGGTGTTAAATCATCACTCGTTTTAGTTATTTCTATGATGGTGGAGTTTACCATATTTGTGGCATTAGATTGTACTTGCATTTGTGAGGAGATCTGATATGAAAAAATCCAATCGTTGATATAATATCGAGGTGGGTATTTAAACATATGGACAATTTCATTCCAAAAATATTTAAAATTAATCTCAAAAATACATAAAGTCTTGGATAACCTCACACATAACTTATCTCTAATGCGGGAACAATTGAAGATAGTGCAAACATACATTGTAACTACCTGTAATTATGAAGCTCCCACAAAAATTAGTAACGAAGATGTGTAGAAGGAAATTTAAAATGAAAAAATAAATGTAAATATGTAAGAGGGAAATTTAAATGAAAAATAAAACAAATTTGTGATTAGTAAGAAAATAAGGGAGGGAAGGGAACAAGAGGGATCCTATTATAGTTTCACCAATATTATATGTAATAGTAGGAAAAAGGAAAAAATTGTTATGTGCAAGTGTTTATTCCACATTGATACACAACTTTTCTCATTCTATGTATATTTATATATTGAATTCTTAAAAAAGTAAATTAGGTGACCAAAAATGTGGTAGTGCATGATAGTCATTGAGAAGAACCCTAAATATACATTATTCTTTATATTTATGACAAGGATATTGACTATATTAATACTGTGTTGTGATTTAATAATTTTAATACATGAAGTTCTATATGTCATAATTTTCTGTAGCAATTTTATAAAGGTGTTATAATTTTTGCATTATAGATCGGATTCATGGACAGAGTTAAGGGAGTAGATTGAATCCATCTGCTAATTTAATATTGATGGTATGAGAGTTCTCTAAATTCCTAACACTACGGATAGACTAAAAGGCCCCTTTATCTCTAAATTTAATACTGCAAATGCAGGGGTCATTAAATCCATCTACCGAATTTTTAATAGTGATGACAAGGGATTCTCTAAATTTTTAAAACTACCGATAGACAAAAGACGCACACAAATATGTCTCTAAATTTAACATTGCAAATGAGATTCAAAGAATGAGATATTTGAATCCATCTATATTCAGTTAAACTTTGAGAAACAAAAGGATATGTTAGAAGAACTGTAACACTATAGATGGTTCAGAGACCCCTTTGTCTTTAATTTTAACACTACAGGATGGATTCCAAGACCTGTAGTGAGAATGCTAACACTTCGGTATCAAAATTGAAAATTTCCACATTTTCTGCAGGTGACACAATTAAAAATTACTAACATAAATGACTAATTCATATACTTGTTTACTGTACTTTTTTATTTGGTGTATTTTTATTCTTGGCCTATAATGTTCATTTACGTTAATCATTAATAATTTTTTTCACTTATTATCTATTCATATATTTTAATCATGGACTAAATTAGTCATTTAAGTTAGTCACTTTTAGTTTAGTCTCTTATTATCTAGTCGTATATTCTATGCACTAAACTAAATTAGTCATTTGAGATTAGTCATTTTTAGTTAGGTCACTTAAAATTTCTCAAATTTAGTAGAAATTCACTTGAAATCATTGTGGTGCACTCAATGTTTTTAGTCACTAATCACTAATTCCATCATTTTCTACTAGTGTAAATCTCATTGTAATTTGTTGGTTCAATTGAATCAGAGTGGAGGGCCTTTATAGAGTCCCTTGTTTAACATACATTAAAATTTATTGTCTAATTATAATGTTATGAAACCGAAGCTCCAAAAAATAGAAGAAAAGATAGATGAACACCTATATAAATAAGCCACTTCGAGGAAACCTCACTTACATTACATAAATGAACAATTCTTGGATGATACCACAAATGAAAAAAAACCTCCTTTCTATATATAGGAGTCCATGGGGTCACAATATATTCTAACGAGACCCTAACAATAATAATGTAAGGGCACAATGATAAAAATATGGGGGTTATAGGGGGTACAATAATAACAATAAGGGAGTTATACTAACAACAATAAGGGACTACACTAGTAATATAGGGACCTAACATCACCTCATCTTAAAAAAATTATTTGTCCTCAATGCTAGGGGTAGAGTAGTGTTGGATGCTTACAGTACAAAATTATCATCCTCGCATGCTCGAGATCTTGGTGGGTAATTTCTTCCACTTTGTGAGATATAGAAATTGATCAATTTTGTGGCATATCGAGTTCTTGTTTCCATATTAGTGTCAGCAGGGTTCCAATGACTTATTTTTCATTCCTTGTCAGATTCTGGAAAATATTGTTTGAACTTGAATTTTGTCACCTCATAACCTTCTTTAAGCATGAAACATGGAAAACCTATGCACTTGAGGAAAGAAGCGGGGAAGCTCCAATTTGTATGCCATAGTACCAATATTTTGCAACACCTTGTAAGGAAATAATAGTACTTTGGTGATAGATTGAATATCACTTCTTGAGATTGCTTGAGGGACATTTGTTTGTATATGATGTATGTCAGTAAAAATACCCAATCTCACTACATCAAAACATTCTCTCGTTGCGATGTTGATATGCACGTTATTTCATTCGGTTTTGTGCCAAATTTAGGATATCCTGTAAGAGTTGGACAAAATTGTTAGTTGATGCTCGATTAAGTCTTCCAATGCTTGAACCATAGAATTTTCTCTTAAAGATGATGTGCAAATGTTGAACTAGTGTATGATATCACATAAAGTGTCATAAATGGGGTCATTTTACCATTGCTTTGTGGTATGGAAGGAAGTGTATATAACACCATTTAGCTGGAAAGTATACAGCTGTGACCCATTGTCATCATATACAAAACAACAAAGATATCTTTCTAAACATTTGTTCACTATCTCGATTTTTCCCATCGAATGAGGATGATAAGATGAGCTATGAGCTTGTTGAGTACCTAAACAAGAAAATAATTCCATCAAAATTTTCTAGTAAAAATGGGATCTCTGTTGCTTACAATAATCTTTGGGTTTCAATGTATCTTTTGAATTGTTTCCATAAATGCGATAGCAACTTTACTTGTTTTAAATTGATGAGATAATGCACAAAGTGTTCATATTTGGTAATTCTATCAACTACCACCATGATGAAACTCTCTCCTTGAGACTTAGGTAAACCTGTGATAAAATCCATTGAAATCTCCTCCTAACGTCGACTTGGAATGCACAAAGGTTGTAGAAAGGCACATGAGTCTTAATTTGTCTTAACTTTATTTTTCTAGAAAACCAAACATTCCACGAGAAAAAATTTTGAATATTAGATTTAAGGCCATCCCAAAAAAAATCTTTCTTCACCTTGTGTGTAAGTTTTTTAAAAATCACAGTGTCCTCCTAAGGGAGATGTGTGAAATTCCAAAAGAATATTTTGTTTTAGTTGGGAATTCTTACAAAGATATAAGTGATCTTTATACCCTAAGGAATCATTTTCCATAAGTGATATTTATACCCTTAAGGAATCATTTTCCAACTAAATGTATCATATGTACAAGGATCTTGATGCAACTTTTTGAATGAGTTTTCCACACCTCTTTGTCCTTCTTCCATTCATCCCTTGCTCCCGGTTATCCAATCTTGATGAGATAATAGAAATGGCACATAGCAATGCTTCTACTTGTTCATCGTTTCTTAAGAGTGCATCTCCAACAAAATTTAGCTTCCCTTTTTTATGTAGATGATTTCAAAGTCACTAGCTTAACATCTTTGTGACCCATTTTTCTTTGCTCTGAAGATAGTAATTGTTCCAAAAATTATTTACACTAGTAAGAAATGATGAAATTAATGATTAGGTGACTAAAAATGTTAGTCACCACAATTATTTCAAGTGAATTACTACTAAATTTGAGAAATTTTATGTGACCAAACTAAAAATGACTAACTTAAATTACTAATTTAGTCTTGGAATAAAATATACAGACTTGGATAATAAGTGACTAAACTAAAGCGACTAACTTAAATGACTAATTTAGTCTAGGGATAAAATATCGACTAGATAATAAGTGACTAAAGTAAAGTGACTAACTTAAATGACTAATTTAGTCTAGGATTAAAAATATATGACAAGGTAATAAGTGACAAAATTAAAAATGATTAATGTAAATGACTATTATAGTCCAATAATAAAAATATGGCCAAATAACAAGTACAACAAGTATATGAATTAGTCATTTATGTCAATAATTTTTAATTGTGTCACTCCATATATAACATGTAAAAAAAATTTACGAAGCATTTGATGAAAGACTCGGGAAAAAAAATGCTATGGTGATGAGTTTATCCTTGTTGAGTATTTTTGGGAAATAATAAGTTTAAGAAGCTCAAAAAAAGCTCTTGGAGTTATGTTCAATGAGTGACCATAAACTTAGCGGGGTGCTAGAGTGGCTAATAATCATAGTTTATGGTGGATGATAGTCACCATAAATAACATTTTTCATTTAGGTCATTTGTTTGTTGGGATCCAATGTTGATGAATCAATATATTACATCATGGTACCATATATTTCCTTTTTTAAAGGAAAAAAATATATAGAACATGAATTAAGTTGCATCTCAGTGTTAAGTGTTTAATGTCATGATGTTGTGAATGGTTTGCACATTATATATATCATATATTTGTAATCACTTCTTTCAAGTTTACTTTAAGAAATAAGGAAGAGGTGTAGGGCCTTTCGATAATAAGGGACTGCACTAACTCCTCTCCTCATATCATGCTTTTAAACATTAGCCCATAAATCAAACACTTGCGCCCTAATTTCTCTAATCTGGAAAACATGGATGAAGATGATAATGAAATCCTCACCCGCTAGTTATAACCCAACAATTGAATGTCTTTGGTTGGCATGTGTAAATTCCTTTAATTGATCCATGGATATGCATGAAACCTAATTCTGCATTTAAATTATAAAAAACACCCAAATTAACATGAGGTATAGAAATCTTAACCTTACAACTTTCTCATCCAATATTAAATACTTTGACTAATTATTCAAAGGAGATAATCTAATTAATTGTATATTAAATATTAAAAAAACACTCATATTAACATAAAAACTAATAATAATATTTAATATAAAGTTATAATATAGTTATATGTTAAAGATTGGCATGTGATACCCCCTTCTTCATGGGACAATGGCTACCACTTAATGCAATGATTTAACTATTTAATCCATGGAGGTATACATGCGTTAATTTCCCTTGGATTCAAACCCGTGACATTTAAAGGGCGAAAGACTTTATAACACAATTCTAACAAGTATATACAAAACTTAATTTGTATATATTGTATCAAATTTAGTCTAAGAGTTGCATGACATGCTTAATTTTGCACGAAAGCAAAGGGAATTCGTGAAGGGTTGATCACAATATGCATGTATGGTCGATTACGATTATCGGAGGTATGTTAGTTTAATTTTTCCCAATCCACAACTTGCACACATTGTTATTATTGTTAAAGGTATGTTAGGTTGGTTTACTTGTTCAACATCATGCACATTTGGTTTTCTTCATTAAAGGCATGTTAGTTCAATGACAAAACCAATAGTTTGTCAAGTTGGTCAACTTAGTGAGTTGTGTGTCATGTCAATCTTCTTAATGAACAACATGTCATGTCGATTAGTTTATTTCACTGACATGCATATTCCATTGTCATTGTTAGTGATGTGTTAGGTTGGTTATTAACATCTATTTTTTTATTAACACTATCTTGGAGATTAACCCTATCAACATGCATGTTTAACTACAATTTGCAAGAGGTATGTTAGGTTAGTCAACCCCATCAACAAAATTTATGTTCAATTATGAATGTTGAGGCATACCACATTGGTCACTAGATTACCAACATGTACCTTTTGGTTATCACTAGTAGAAGCATGTTATTTTGGTCAACTTGATCAACTATCATGTATGGTTGGTTACACATATTAAAGCCCCATTTGATTGTTCAATGCAATATATAGTGTGTAAGTCTTGTTACCATTATTGAAGGCATGTTTTTTTGGTTAACTTAGTTAACATCACATACATTCAATACGATTGTTAGAGGCATCAAATGATACTCAACCTATTTAAAGTAATGCATAACATTGACGGGGGCTTGCTTATTGCTTGGTGGGTGAAAATAGTCTCATTATTATTCCCCCACATTTCCATGTGACATGTTCACCCCTCATGGGCCCAAATTGCCTTCTTAAAGGGGTTGTTTATCAAAAATAGGGTTAGGTCAAAGTATAGAGTGACTTTACTAGAATAAATACCACTTAGTTGTAACTTTTCGAGTTAAAGTGGTGATTTCATAAATTTGAAGATGCTTCTACACATTGCAAAATGTCTAAAATCAATTAATTGCCACTTTGCTTATGTTCATAAAAAAAAATTCAATAAAAAAAATAAATGTATGTCAAAGTAAGTTAAATAGCCCAATGCTCATTGACCCACACCACCAATGCCCCTAGATTGATCTCATTGCTTGCATTTGTTGGGGTTCTAACCTCATCCCTCCAACCATAAGTCATTTACTCCACCATTACGCACGGATGCATACTTCTAAAAAACATGGCAAAACTTGACCATTGTCATGCCTTACAAAAATAATTTCAAAAAACATTGTTACATTTGCACCACAACATATACATATTTTCAATTTGTATCAATATTTCCTAAATTGTTATCTGGTTCTCTTAATGCAATATTCTAACACCCTTGCACCCATTAACCCTATGAGAGATCATTTTATTTATTTCATGACACTCTCCATTTTGTGTCCATTTTATGGTTTTCCTTAAATTGATCTTGTAACACCCTCCATTAAAATCATTAACTACACTTACATATATTCGACTTCACAAAAATAAAAAAAATAAAACAATACTATAGTATATAATATTGTATAGATGAAATATCTCAACATGTACGAATAATGATATATATTTTAACCTACTCAACAATATCAAAAAATATATCTACATATATAAAAACTAATAATACATCAACAATATATGTACACATATAAACTAATTTTATATATTTAAACCTACAATGCTACAAATACACCCATGGTCATTGCTTCATTGAGAACCTTCTATTGTATATTGCATTTCTATTCACCTGTGAAGTAAATTTGGAAGAGTCATATTTCTTTGGTAAATTTAGTTTTATCCATTGGTGGTTACTGAAAATAATAAGTAGTTGAAACCGTTATTGGTGGATTTCTTTGTGTTTGGTTTTCGAGTGTTGCTCAAAATTAAAACAACTAAATCAAGAAATGTATTATTGATTTTTGGATACGTGTGCAATTACTTGCATTCCTAAATTTATATCATTTTACTCCAATCTATTTCATAAATCTCTAAAAACACTCCAATCTATTCTATAAACACCAGCTTAGCTTATAGCCCGAATACGGTGCACACCATTGATGGATTGATTGTTGTTGACTCAAAAAAATTAGTACGCCAATTTTTCAAATTTAAAAATTAGAGGTTTCCTTCAAAATTGCACGAGAGAGACACTAAACACTCCAACTTAACTAGTCTTTCACCTCACCTCAGAGACCTTGGTTCAAGTCTCGACAATGGAATTTATTTTCCCGAACATTTTCTAGATGACCCAAAAAAGATTTCACGGTAATGCAATCCTTACAGTGCTCCTCAATAATTGTACATTTGTCATTATATATTTTATAAATAGAAATTTTAAGTTCTTAATAATTGTACACTTTCCATTATTTTTTAAATATAAATTTGAATATACTTGTGCTCCCTTAATAATTGTACATTTGCCATTATTTTTTAAATGGAAATTTGAATATACTACTACGTGATGAGCATTCACAAAAAGTAAGTTGTGTCTCAATAATATCAAAAAGTGGACCAACAGGAAACATCTCCCTATGACGGTGGACCAACAAGGATTGCCCTAGTGATCCTCATTGCGAGAAATCCAATCAACAAATGGCGGGAAATTCCAAACCTTGGTAGGAACCCTCCCTCTCTCAAATTTCGCGAGAGAGGTGAAAACAAATGCATTAGGAAGGATAGTTTTATTTATTCGTCAAATTTTAAAACCCTCAGCTTGTTCAAGGATTTCGAATTTGAGCTCGAGCTTTCCATACGGTTACGGGATCTATCTTGGGAAAGTGAGCCAAGCCTAGCCATGGGCAAGCATGGTATGAGTTAGATCCCAGGGGAGGGGCCGAGCTGGTTCGAGCCATGGGCAAGCGTGGTAGCAGTTCATCGGATGACCCTGGCTTCCTCGGAGGGAAGAATGGCCACGGGATGAAGAATCGAATCCCAATGAAGTAGAGGAAGACGAGGGAAGAGATCGAAGCCTTAACTCGGTGAGACTACAATGCAAATATAAATAAGACAATCGAGTTGGTCATTGTGTCGACCTAGAGGACAATCAAGACACTTACATGTCGTGTGAGGCCTAAGCCGAGTTATGACGTAATTCTATCAAACTCTATTTCTTTTTGCGGTCCATTTATTTGATGAAATCGACATCTTGCTTATCCCTATTTCACATTTTGCATGATCTTGGTGCATTTAGGTTTTAATCTTGACCTTTTGTGATTATAGCTAGATTAGGTTAATTTATAACATTCCAATTTATAGCTTTCACAAGTTCGCTAGGTTTTTAAATGATACATTTTATTTTTAGATTTTTGTTAGTTTTTATGTGTGTACCGAGTGTGTTAAAGCAAGAAACCATTGAAATTAATTTATGTACGAAGACTTTGTATTCATGATACTTTGAATCCCTCCATTCACCTCCATTGAGAGAGCAACAAATCCAATCGGAAACTTCTCTTGGTTAACATCTAAAATACCAATTGTTAATATCTATCTCGAAAGGCATCTCACGCCCTTGCGGCATGGCATACCATGGCTTGAGATTATTTTATGCTAGTGTTGCCTTTCATATGTGTGCATGCTTGTATCTCTGTCCATAGGTGTGAGAATAGCGAGTTCCTTTCAACCTTCATTCAATACCGCTACCGAGCTAAAGTTACTTGGCATACACTACTAGTTTGAGAAAACATCTCAAGTGACTTATTGGGTGGGTGGCCCCTATAAAATAAGTAAAACAAATATTCTTTCAAGTTCGATCGAGCACATGAGAAATTATTCCATTCTTTCCTTCCCTATTTTAGATCTTCTCTCTTTATTAGTTCAAAGCCATTATACCTATATCTATACCCTTGTTTATATCGGTGTCCAATGAGTGCGTACTTTGAAAAGAAGACTTTTTCTATCTAAAACATTTTTTTTCTCTTGATTGTAGTGTAATGAGATCCATGTCATTGTTTGTTTGAAGATATTTTGTTTAGTTGTCTCGGAATTACCTAATTTAAATGATATTTGTCTGGCAAAAAGCTTTGAAATGTGTATGAACAAGGTATTTTACCTTATGTATGTTACTTGTGTGATATTTGCATTACTTTGATATACTACTTTATTTGGAAAATTTTATCTTCACTTATAAAATTTTATTTTACCTAAAAGCTTGAGTTCTTTGAGCTGAAATCATTTTTATAATTGAAACTTTAGAGACAACAATCTTTCACTTATAAATCTATTTGTAACTATTTCTTATCGTGACGAAGTTTTTCCAAGATTTATGAGAGAAAGTACTTTTGTTGGCTAATAATATTGTCTAACACATTCTTTCTAGTAGGATAGTGTGAATTCAAAAGTTTTAATCTTGTTTATTGTTTTCTTCTATTATATATGTAACATGGCATTGAATATCGGGAATCACATGAAAGAAAGTGAAGTTATTTGAAGGAATTATTGTACTTGGCCTAAAAAGGATAAAATATCTTATTTTATTATTTAGGCATTAAAAATGCACATAAGCTCGAGAATTTACTTGAAGTATGTTTTCATTTCTTTTTTGGTTAAAAAACCAAAAGTGGGAAACTTTGTATCATAAAATTTCTAGCAAAAGTACAAATTTAAACAAAATCATATGCTGCAAAGAAAAACTTGTAGAGATTCAAAGTTGTACATCACATAATTCCTTGGGTATACAACTTAAAACCACCTAATCTTCTAATTACTTTACTAAACATAGATATTAGCGAAATACATTATGATTGTTGACTTCTTCTTGCCCATTGTTGGAAGGAAAGGAGTTTGGCTTTCCAAAATCAATGTCTTCCATCATTTGGTGGACTATTTATTCCTCCTTAGAATCTCTTTGCACCGAGATTTATGAGAGTTTTTACTAATACTCATAACCATCTTCTTCAAGAATCAAGATATGACATTCTTCCTCAAAGAAATTTACTTTTTTTGTTTGTTGGTCCACATTGTTCATAATTATAATATTTTGTGTAGCCCATTTGGTGTTCATTTTCATTACTTTAGAAGTCACTAGAAAAATAGAAGATATATTGCATTATATAGACTTTTCATGTCTTTGAACAACCCTTTTAAGCTCTCGGGCTTGACATAATCCATTAGTATCACACTTAATAAATAAACTTTGATGCCGGCTCACGACATTGGTTTTTTGCGGCTCAATTTGTTTCACACAAATTGTCTAGATGTAACTTTGATTCAAACACATGAAATAGAGCTCCTACTTTGCAAATCACACAACATAACACTTACGGTGTCACGAAAACGAGACTTTACGAAGCCAAAATTGAGAATATTAGCATAAGAAGTGCCCAATAAGAAGTGGAGACAACAAGTTAGAAGTAAAAACCTAGAGAACCAAAAGGATGTGTGTGAAATAATAATCCACGAGTGGAAAGGTATTGAAAATAAATGAACAACTAGAATAGTGGAAAACGGACACTATGCACCCTTGGATTTTGTGGGGAAAAACAAAGGAATGCACATTGAAAATGCCTTGTTAGTAAGCCCAACAAATACAAATTCTAGGATACTAGTTAGATACTAAGGGGGATCTTACTAGGATAATTATTGAGAGGAGTTCAAGAGACATATAGGGTTAATTTTAAGCATGTGAGAGAAGGGATCGACTAGTCCTATCAAGTGCGAGCTCCTTGCTAAATGATAAATGGTGATTACTTTTCTTTATGTTACTACATGTTTTTATTACCATAACCTAAGAGGATTAAGGTATTGCATGAAATTGGCATTCGCTATTTTTCTCAAAGTGCACTTATTTTAAGTGTGATGGCCTCAGCTGGCCAAAAGAATCGGCTTGATAATTGTGTTCTTTTTTAGACTGGTGCGGGTAGCGAGACGTCCTTTGGGATTTTGTCTACAAAAGAAAGTTTGCTTTTGAGTGGGGTTGATTTCAAGACCATCGATTTGATAATTATGATTGAGTATCCTATGATCATGGACTACCAGATACTCTATCTTGATATTCTTTTTTCCCAAGATAAGATTTTGACAAAGAGCATAAGCCTTAGTTTGATTGTTTGTGATTTTCTTATACCCCAAGGAAATGATAGTTGAAGCTCTCAATTGGGATCTAGTATGATCCCCCACACACTGCCACCCTAATCTACATGAAAGTACATTATTATTACATGATTTTCACTTTGAAATGCAAGCTTACCTAGAATGTTAGCTTCATTTCAAACTTGAGCTTGATTATCTAGAGTGATACACTTTACATCAAAGTTATTATAAATAACAAATTAGTATGCCACGACCATTTCTATCACATTAGCCTTTTCATCGATATTTACCTTGCCTTGTGTGTTCTTTTTTAAACAATTTTGATAAAACCATTTTTATTGTTATGTGAATTTGATATTACTTATTGTGAAATGAGTAAACTTGGGTAAATTATTAAATTCATAAATTTATTTCCAAACATACGGTTTTCCTATTTGAAAATAAGGACAACTATTTAAAAAATAAATATTTCATTCTATATCGATTTATACTCTCGGTCAAACTTGGTTCAAGTGTGGGTTGGACACCCAAACCTTTGAGAGCATCAAACCAGATCGAATGAAACTCTAAAGTTTTATGGGAAAGCACAAAGGAGAATATTTTAGAATAAACATAAAAGTAAAAAAATGTTTATCTCGGAGCTTTGCAAGTATTCCATACCATTCCTCATTTTATAAGCATGTTTTGATATTGTTGTTGTTAAATTCTCTTTTTTGCTTTGAGATTGATATCTATACAATGGATAATGTTGTTATGTATTAGGTTCTTTTGTGTAATTTATTTATTTTGTTGGCAATATGATGGAGAGTGTTGTCCTTGATGGCAACCCACTTGATGAAGATGATGGCAACCTACTTGATGAAGTTATTCGACTTGATGGACTTGGTAATGATGTAAATATGATGTGATATGATGTGTCTCAGAGCAACTTGGATGTAATGATGAAAGGAATTTCGATGAGGTCCTAGAACAATGATGAAAAGTGTGTGTCTCAAGGCATATGCGGGGTTTTATCTGGGAAGAATTAGCGTATGCACACGGAAAAAGTACGTGCCAAGTCAGCTGTATGCTCAATTGCACTCTAAATTTGTAAAACCGAGGGGTTACTACCATGGTATTGACCCATTGTATTAGTGTTGGATTGTATATTTGGTCCCGATCCGGGGAATACCATCAGAAGTGGTGTGGTTTTGGCTCATGGTATTGAAAAAGGGGTAAACCTATATAAGGAGAAGAAAATCATTGAGCAAGGGGTGCATGAGTACGGGTTTGAATGGATACTTCACTGCTGAAGTATGTTTGTATGGAAAGGGTAACGAGTTTGATGATAGATGCGAATACGCTGATGCACCTACGAAGAAAATGATGAAGAAGGGAATCTAGATCTGAAATGTATTTGTATCTTATAGATCTATTTATGGAATGCTTAGATGCGAGATAGGGCGAACATACTATCCGAAGTAAAGGGTTAAATCTGAGCCCGAATATCGATGCGAAGAAGTATGTTTGCTCTATAATGTACGAAGATATATAGCTAGTTTGGAACGGTGGAAGCGCGTATATACGCGGGTTGGATAAAAGCGAAAGCGCGTATGTTTTTTGAAATCGGTTTCGAAAGTATGTGCGAGAAGTATACGCGATTTTATATGCATGGAAGCGCATATATATGCGGGATCAGTGAAAGTAAAGCGCGTATGAAAACTAGGGGTTTTCTTTGAAGTATGAAGTGTAGAAAAGAGTCGATACGATTCTGGCATATTCTTTGCTATACTATATTCTACGATTTTGGGTTGTACGAATGGATAAGTATCGATTTTGTTGTATGATTGAGCTTAAATGTGTGGAGTGGGTCCAGTCTACAAATATGATCAAAAGTGGCACTGCAAGTTGTGTTCTATTGAAGCTATTGGATCCGGTGTGAAAATTGATGAAACGTGGTCCATGGTGGTGCTGAGGGTTGTAGCCTTGAGTCGGGGGTTGTAGCTCCCTTCCGGGGAGAGGGCTGGTAAAGCGAGAGCAAGGGGTCGTAGCTCCCTTCCGGGGAGAGGTTGGTAAATGAGCGCGGGTGGGTGCTGACGTCTTTGGTATGAGTGCTGCGCAGTACTATGGTTGTAAGATGTTTTCTTTATAATAGAATATTGAAGAGCTGAGACAACGGCAATGGTGGTTTTCTCCCGACTTGGGTTTCCACCTAAAATCATGGTGTTCTTGTGTGATGGTTTATTTTATTATTACTACACATGCTTACTTGTTATACTAATCATCGGGAAGAATGAATGTTGCATAGATCTAAGTAAGAGAATTAATGGAATAATAATATCTCCGTATATACGCGAGTTTTGTGAAGAGGTGTCAGCGTATATACGCGAGTACGCTTACGTAAAGTAGCGTATGGGTTTTAGAGCATGAAAAAGGTAAAAAATTTTAGAGTATGCCCTAAATGCGCTCACTCTTAGTGTTTTTTCCCAACATATTTTAGTTATATTTTGTTAAATTTATATAAGTTTTATCCTTTTGTTTTATCTTCTTCTATTTTTTATTCATTTTTCCTCATTTTATAAGCATGATGTTGATGTTGTTAAATTCTCATTTTTTCTTTGACATTAGTATCTATACAATCGATAATGTTATTATGTATTAGGGGTTTTTTTCATGTAATTTATTTATTTTTTGTTATATTTCTATAATTTTATCCTTTTGTTTTATCTTTTATTTGTTATTTTTTTTATGCTTTATTCCCATATATATATATAAATGAGATTTTGTCTCTTTGTGGATGGAAAATGTGGAAATAAGCTTGATCCACCCTAACATATTTAAGTGGAGAATAAGGTTTATTGGCACCTTGCCTAGGGCCATACAATAATCACATAGAAAGCTACCTCAAAAAATATCAATATAATCAATAATTTGCATCTCTCAAACTCCATGTAGGGGAAGTAGCATTGCTTTCCGGGATTTGAATTGTGGTCATTTTCACATCCGCTTTCTATAGCAATTTGAGAGAGAGAGAGAGAGAGAGAGAGAGAGTACCCTAAACATATTCTCTCTCTCTCTTTCTCTATACACACATAGGTTGGGCTCTTTTTGTCTCTCTCTTTATATAATTTTATTAATGTCTAATACAGTGACCACAAAAATAGGTCAATGAGATCGAAGAATACAATAGTAAGAGTCAATGTGGGAGTGCAAATGCATTTCTAGAAAATATGAAAAATAAAAATAAAGAAGGAAACCTACATTAGTGTGTGTGTGTGTTACTTATTGAAAATATCTTTATATTCTTTTGGGGGAATATATATTGTTTGGACTAATCAAGCAAGGATTGAAGTCATTACAACAATATACTCGAAAAGAGCTCAACATGTCATTTGTGAGAATTGAACCTTGATGGAGAGGATACCAAACATGTTTGGTTCTATCTCTCTCTATCTCTCCCTCTCTACACCTCACCCTCCAAATTGTAGGCAAAGGTAAGATTTCCTCAAGAAAAAAAGGTGTTAATTTTAGTTAACCATGGTATGTTATATGGTTAGAGAAATTTACTTCAATATTTCTTATTAGCCCAATTCAATTTCAGGTTATGCAACCACATTACCATTGACGGTAAATGTTGATAGAACATAAATAAATTGATAGAAGACAAGCCAAGACAAGGGACACAATAATTTGGTTGATGCCGGGGGAAAACCCCCAATCGGGGAAAACCCTTTGATCAAATCTTCTTATTATTCTTCAAATTCAAAAAAAGAGAAAGTATAATTTACGGCGGTCAACAGAATGCCTAGCTAGCAAATTCAACGTTGAGTCGAAACGAGAAAAATACCTCACGATAGAGCTTGGTCAAAGCCAATCAAACTCCGACCTCTTCTCATAGTCAAAGTCAACCTAAAACGGTATGAAATAATCTAGTCAACATCGGTCAACACAACGGTCAAACTTTGGGAAATGCGTGGAAGCACCCCATTTTTCCAAATGTGCACCTTTCTGAGGTAGAAATATCATACATGTTCGCCACTAGAGTGAGTTTTGTTATATTCCATTATATATAAATGGATAGGCATAACCAAATAATCCTTAGGCATTGATGTAGGTACTCAATTGTTGTTGTATTATATCACCCTCATCGGTGACAAGCTTATTTAATGCTTGCATTTGACCACTCTTAACCTATGGATCCATTTGCGGAGTTTCTCTTCACCCTACAAATAAGAACTAATGCTTTCCACCATGATTTAGAATAGTACTTTGGTGTAGAAATGTATATTTCAAGTTAAATAAATTAGCAAACCAAGAATCCCTACTTTGCAACAAGCTGATGGAAAATATTCTATTTGTTATTTTAACTTAGCAAAAATTATTACTTTGTTATTTAAGGAAATATCGAAATCCATTCACTACATCCTAGAAAAATAATATCGTAGAAGAAATACAAGTGGAGAAACAAATTTGAACATACACAGTTACACAACCATTTGACACAATTATTTTTGGATAAATGTCACGGAAAAACCCAATTTGGGAAAATCGATGCAACAAATTCGAGGGTTTATGGTATTATACGATAAATTCGAGTACATGTCCATGATTGATGAAATTGTCAATACATTCAAAAGAAAAAAACTAATGAAAGAGATATTGTGAGACAAACCTCGACTCACCTTGCAGGGGAAACTCACACGATTTGTGCCAAGGCTAGATTGCCTTGCATTGGTTTTTACGCGATGGTGCATCACTACGTATGTGGTGGCTGCATCAAAAAATCGGTTCCCCTCTACCTTTGCGTTGTTATTTCCTATTGTTGGAGGCTCGAGCCTCCATAATATCTCTCTAGGATCTGATGCGGCTTTGTGTTGTCTCTCTTGGTAGGAAAATGACTTTCCTTTACGGATACGTACGGTATTTGCGTAGGCTCTATGTCACGAGCTTTGCATGGTGTTGTGGCTCTCTCTTGTCTCTATTGTTTTGTACTCTTTGGCTCAAGAAAACTTCCAACTAATATCTTGCCCCTCATTGCAATGAAAAATCATGTAGATTTGATTTCCATCGAGCACTTCTCTGTCGGAAGAATTCGATCTCTAGATTCTTTGTGTGTCTCTTGAATGTAATTTCTAAATGACCCTTCAAGTTCTTATAATCTTCTCATTGAACATTCAATAGCCCAAATTAAATCGTAATCAATGACTAAGATTAACTTTTGAATTGATGTGTTTCTTTTAGATCATTCACACTCATATTCTATTAATACCCTTTAATTATTTTATTTTCATAAGTGTTAACTTAGGGTCCTTTAAAAATAATTAATTACTTTTATATAATACAATCCAGTGGAATTTCACCAAAATATTTACGGGTTATTTAGAATACATGTGTCTAAGCCTCTCCATAAAATTTGAGACTTATATCACGTTTGATGCTACACCAAATGAACGATCCCTCTTATCGAGGAATTTTCACTTACAATATGCTATCTGCTACATAATGTTTTGACTACGAAGCATCTCCTCTGTGTTCTTGATGTCTCACTCTGTTGTCCATCAACTTTGTACAAACATTGCATTTGTTCTCTGCGATGATGTTGTCATTGCAACATGCTTATGTACTACAATTCCCTTTGAATTTTGCATCTATTTTGTTGTTGGCTCTACCATCGTCATTTTGCTCTCTGAGTGAAACACAATTGCTTACTGCAACTAAAAAAACATCCGAAAAATAGACAAGTATACTACATCTCAATGATGAATATCTCTCTGCTATTGTTGGCTTGAGTGGTCACGAGCTAGCTTTGGTTTTAATGTTTTCCAACAAACCCCCTATACTACGGCCCTTTTGGCAATAGATTTCTTGCACGAGTCAAGGTCTCACCCAAAGTAGTAAGGGAGGGTGCTGGGACAAGATTTCCGCACCACGAGAGAGAGGCAAGTTAAGTGAGTGGGTCCTTGTAGATCTAACGAGCTGTACACGAAAGAAGTCCTAACACGAAACTCTTACAATATAATTACATAATGACTTAATAGAAGCTCATAAACCATCGAGATAATCATGTGAAGCAGTAAGGTAACTAGTAATAACCAATTCGATCTCTATATTCACAATGTCTCTCAAACATAATTTCTAAATGACCCTTCAAGTCCTTATAATCTTACGGTTGAAGATTCAACGACCCTAGATTAAATCTTAATCAATGGTAAGTTTAAATTTTGATTTCATCCATTTCTTCTATATCATTCACACTCATATTCTATTAATACCCTTTAACTATTTTATTTTCCTAATTTTTAAATTAGGGTCCTTTAAAAATAATTAATTACTACTATAAAAATACAATCGTAGGAATTTCACCAAACGCTTTACGGTTTATTTAGAATACATGTGTTTAAGCCTCTCCACAAAATTTGCGATGTGGAGCACATTCGATGCTACCCCCAATCAACAAAAATCATGGACTAGAGTATTTCTCTTTGTTGATTGTTTTTCTACTTCTACTCAAATACGGTTATAGAATTTCACATCTCTAGGCTCAAAAATTTCCTTAATTTGTCCTAGTATGGTTTTCCTTTTTTCTCATGCAATTCCCTGAGTCACTCACTTGATCTCAATGTACAAATCGAGACATGGTAGATTTTATGAATTGTAAAACATATTAATTTGTGACGAAAAACAAGGATAAAAATTGATATCTTACACTACGGAAGAACTATCTCTTTTTTTAGTATTATGTATCCTCAAGTTCTCCCATAAATCACTCACCATCATATTATCCAATGCCCATCTTATCTTCAACAAGCACTTAAAGGTGAGCTATTAGCTGCAAATCTAGTCCTTGCAAGCTTAATTAATTGTAACTTAGAGTGAGATCTAGTAAATGTAGTGGACAACAATATGCCTTGTGATGAATTTGATGATGGACTTCCACTCCTTCTACAAGGCATTTATCGAGGTCATGTTCTTTGTGCTTAACAATATTATGTATTAAAAAAATTCAACATGTGGAACAAACAATCGAGTGAAAATGTGAGGATCTACATGCTCAATGGTTTTCTTGATACTTTGCAATTAGCTACATTATCTTTAATGACTTGTGTCATATTGAAAGGCCCTATATTATTATTAATTTTTGGTAAGAGGTATGCAATGCTACGGAGAATATGGTACAAATGATGAGGAGTCTTGGGCTACAAGAAAGATTGCATCACTAGCCAACACACAAGAACATTTATCAAATGTTGTGGTTTTTAACATTTGTTGAAATGGAAACCCTAATATTTGGCTACTGATTCGTAAAATGTCCTAGAGAGCTCTCGAGCATCAACTTCTTTCATGTCTAGTAATATAGTTCTCACTTTTTCATATCCAAAGATTTTGTATCCATTAGTGGTAATTATTGATGGGTGAACAATAACATACCAATAGGGGGAGTGAGAAACATTGAACGATATATGCACAAAAGAAGAATTCTTCTATAATTCGTAGGTATAACGTATTTTCACATTTTATTGTATTTAGACAAAATGACCCAAATATGTTATCATATGTGGTTTTATCAAAAATTTACTTAGTATGTAATAAGTTATAAGAGTACATTGGTTTTCATGAAAACACCTTTTATTTCACAATTGGTTTTACTTTCCTTCATATACTATCTTTCTTGCTATTTCTTGAACTAACTTACAGAGCATTATGGATTGGTTAACGAGTCTAATAATCGGATGAGTTGGTTGGGACCAAGATTTGGTTGCCATCTTTTCACCTCTTTGTTTTTTGCAATTTTTGACATTAATTTCTTTTAAAATTTCACGCATTATGTAAGCTTTTCTTTGTCCCATATAGCCACTAAGTCACATGGAATGTTAAATAAAATATACCTATGTAATGACTTGCAGCTTAAATTCTTCTAAGAGCTTAAACGTGAAAAATGGTGCTTCTTACCTTTTTAATGTGTCCATTACTCTAGTTAGAATGATTTTACTTTTAAGTGAATTTTGTTTAGGATTCTAGAATTGCATATTGAGATGCATTTGAGATAGCTAAGAATTTTAAAATTAACTCATCATATCAAACTTTAACGGCTTAGAAAAATAATTAATGTAAAAAATTTCAATGCAAAAAAGACTATCATTTGGAATATTTGTCAAGTTAATGTGCTTTATACTATAAGGTTTGCATTCATAATATCATATTACTTTACATAGATACTATTGGAATTTCAAGAGGTTTCTAAATGAACATCCAATTGACAATTTGTTTGTTCATGTCACATCAAGCGAGGGGAAAGGAGATGCCTTAATTCATAGCTTTGGCATGCCTATATTGGAAAGTACTTGTGTCCTTACCCATTGTTGCAGGAGCAAGGTTGTGTATTTTCCACATGGTCACGGTGAGCGAGGTGAGGTGGTTTCTCACTAATTTTTAATTTTAAATCTTCTTTTGGATACAAATGAAAGAAAATACGTGAATGCTTATTTTCTTTTCATCATAAAATGTGACACCGGTATTTTGAAATTTTAATGTTATGTAATGAAACTAATAATAATCAATGTGATTTCAAGTAGCTTCTTAAACAAACAAGGAGGTTGATGCTCATATGTCAATTATATGAATCTTCCAACTCAATTAATCTACCATCATCATACTATTACAATGCATGTGGGTTCTCTGCATTTCATCCTTGCTTTGGTTCTAAACACTTTTATTCATATCGTTATATATACAAGATTCAAAATTTAATGAACACCTATATTGAATGCCAAGAAGATGTGGAAACGGATGAAGTATATGCTCAAATGACATTTCACAACCGCTTAATGTTGTAAGACATTTTCAATTTCATTATTTTTTTCTTTGTCGTAATTGCTAATCTTGGTGAGAAATGCTTTGGTACTAGTTCCATTTTAGTGCAAGGAACTAAAAATTTATGATACTTTTGTTACAACAGAAAAAATATTGTTATCTATTTGTTACGACCTCGACACACCAAAGCAAGCAAAATGTATAATTTCTTTTTTCAAACATTCATTTAAAGTAACACTAGCATTGATGATAGGTTTTATGTGCCACGTCGCGGTGCGGAAAAAAGTTTGTCCTCCACTTGTGTAGTTCTTATTTTCCCATAGTTGTTGTTCTATTTGTGATTTAATAGGTAAGTGGTTAGAATTTTAGACCTCTTTTAAGAGAAGAATACATTATTTAAAGGAGCAAAAAGGTAAAGGGTATTTGTCATATTTGTCTCTTATTAAGTTTTTTTTCTTTTTTGGACGAGATTTCACTTAACAACCACCTTCCCAGAAGCTGACATGAGAGATATTCATGACAATGAATGGAAATTTCAACACATTTTTTCGGGGTAAGATTATAAAATTTATTTGAATGTTTTTTTGGAATAAAAGTGGATAATGAATATGTAATTGTGTGCGAGTTTCTTTTGATATTGTTATATCATTGTAATGCATTTTGACATGTATATAGGTAGTGCATATATCAAAATTGTTGTCACATTTGAGGTCATACATGGTAGATCTATTTTAAAATTCTTGTTAATGGTGTTAGTAGCTACCCATACACTCTAAAAAGTATGCGATATAGCTAGTCCCCATTTACTTTACCTTTGATGTGGAGCCAACATGTTTAGTTTTTCACTCGATATAATTTGTTGGATTTTTGGAATTGGATTCCTTTTCCCCTAGAATAGTATGCTTACAATTGAATATTTTATATCGAAGCTATATTCCTTGTTAGTATCGCAATTTATGAATTCTTGTCTTATTCTTTTTTTAGTTTCTCGTTGTAATCTTGTGTCATTAATACTTTGCTCCACCCATTAGATTTCTCTTGACAAGTTTTATTGCTGAAGTGGACTTTGCTTCCTAAATATAACTAGAGGAAATTATACAACTATAAAAGTGGAGCATGAGACATTCTTCGTATAAATTGCTAGCTTTGTTTAGACATGTCATTTGTGAGATAGTGACCATTATTGCCCAATTGAAGAAAACTTGTTTGATTTTTCTTGCTTTTTATGGAGGGAAATGACATTAACAATATTTCTTATGTTGAGATATATATCATATAAACCTTTTATAGTCTACATTATTTTATATTCCAATGTTCATCAACTTTCATGTCTTATACTCTACATTGTATTTTTTTTGCGAGAAAAAAGAACTCATTATTGATGGTAAGAAGTAGGAATTGAAGAAATAGGGAGAACAATAACTTACTAGAGCGACAAAATTCAAATTAAAGAGAGAGAGAGAGAGAGAATTGGTATAGTGGTACCTCTAGAGCCAATATCTCAGGGAGACACACACATAGGGAAGTGATGATCAAGTCTTCGAGTTGGTGAATTCACATGTAATGTCTTGGAAACACATTGATAATGTTTTTGAAGTGATGAGACAATATTTCATGTCTAATTCTACTCCAAACAATATTAAGTAGGAAACCCATATTGTAATACTTGACATTTTATAAATATAATTTATGAGTTGGAATTATTTATAATTTCACTTGATATTATTTAGTATTTTAATTAACATATGTAACTTGAGCTTTCATATTAGATGAGAACGTACATTGTATGACTATAATTTTTTTTAAATTTACTTTCAAAGTCATACAAATTAATTTATGTTGATTAATAATAAACACATAAAATCAATCTAAAACTACTAAATAAGTAGTTTATGTTTATTAATGATGAACACAAATAAAATGAATATACGACTAGATTAGTTTCTTATAATGATTGTTAATGAAAAGTGAATGAAATGAATATAAACTACTAAAAGTAGTAATTTATATAATGAATATGAAACGAACAAAAAAGGATAAATGACTACCCTGTAAATGATAAATTTGTGATTAGAAATGGCGACTAAATTTTGCATAGATATGACTATTAGTAGCTAATTTACGGTATCTTGTAACATGACTAAAATTTATTCATATTTCTTTGGTCATTAATTGGTTTCAGCAATGATGACTAAAATTTGCATATATATGACTATTAGTAGTAATTTATAGTATCTCATAACGAGTGCGATATATAATACAAAAGGTATCGGTAATTAAAAAAGATAAAAAATAAAAAATAACACACACCATGGTAAAATCAATAGAATATCCTTCCTTGAGTGACCTAAAAAAATAGTGTTCACATATAGTAATATCAAACATAGTAGATATAAAAAAATAAACTCTATAACTTATTAACAAGTGACTATTGTAGCTACTACATGTATTTGGAAACTATGCCTACTACATATGAGAGATCTCGATGAGAGTAAGTGAATTAGAGGAGAATCTCCACAAGTTATTTGTATATGGTGCAATCAACCAATGATGTATCCTTTCCATCCTCAAGGTGCACACCCCCCAATAAGAAAGTTGTAGTTTTTGGCTTGCACTCGGATGTGAAAGTGAACTAGCGATCTCTTTCATATTTGGAGTGATATATTTAGATCCTTGAAACATTATGTTTGATTTATAGTGAAAAAGGAATAAGTGTAAAAACAACAAATATTTCATGGAAAACATTTCATGCAAATAAGTTTTAACTATAGCTATGGTTGAGGTTGAACTACCTATGATTAGAAGATCATCTACACATAGCACTATGTTGGGAAAAAATATGAAGACGGGGGTGGGGGGGGTGGGGGAGAGAATCAATATTTTCAACCAAGTTCAACTTTCCATTTATTTTTAGGTTTTTTGTACACTAGTGTCAATAAGTATTATGTATGTGAAAGTGATAAAGGCAAACCACGTATACCCAATTAACTAAATTTTCATTTATTTCATCATCTATTTAACTTGAACCAAAGAATAATTACTTCATTAGACATTAATTAAACATTCTTCATGAGAAGTAAAAGAGAATAATAAACTATAAGAAACACAACAACACATGAGGACACCATGATTTTTTAGGTGGAAACCCAATGTGGGAGAAAAACCATTGTTGTTTTGTCTTTGTCTTCATATTTTATTATAAAGGAAAAAAATATTACAATCTTGTATTGGCACAAAGTCATACCGAGTATACGAGGCACCCACTGCGGGAAGGCTATGACCTTCTCTTATTCTCCAACACATACTACAACGAGCTCCAACCCCTGAACAAATTTACTAGCTACCACTAGAGGAGAGCTTTAACTCCCTCACTGAAGGCTCCAACCCTCGGCACCTGCGTGGACCATGTTTCGTAATATTTCATTCTAGATCCATCTGTCTCAAAACAAAAAAACCTATAGACCCAGTTTTCATCATATTTTTTGAAGCTGGACCTTGCATATCGATTAAGCTCAATGCCAAATAACAATTTTTGAAACATTAAGGGAATTTTGAGGTCTAAAATGGACATCCTAAAAAAAATGTACAACCAAAATAAACCTTATAAGAAAAAAATAGGATTCAAGATGATAATGTCAACCATGAGGGGACAATTCTACCATTTTTTAAGTGAAAGGCTAAAAAGATTAAAAAAATAATAAAATAATAAAACTACTTTTTCACTCGTATTTTCAACTTATTTCCCAATTTTTTAACTCAAATTTTGAGTGGGAGTACTCACTTTGGATGAAAAAAATTTAATTCCTCATCCAAGGAGTACCCATGTTGCATACTTTCGATGGACCTTGCTATGTAAAAAATGAAAATGCAATGAAAAAAAATGAGAGTTGCAATCATGTTTTTCATGTATTTCTCATTTTTCGTGTAGCACGGTCCATCTAAAGTATTAAAACATGGGTACTCCTTGGATGGGGAAATTAAATTTTTCAGTCCAATAGTACTCCTCTCTTGAAATTTTCAGTAAAAACATTTGGGAGATAAGTTGAAAATACGAGTTGAAAAAAGTACTTTTTCTTTTTTTTCCCTCTAAAATTTTATGATGTCATCAAATCTTACTTTATTATTTCCACAATTATTTTATAATTTCCTTAGGAGAGCTCAATTTAGACCTTAAAAATTCCCTTAATGCCAAATCTTGAATCAAATCACTTAATCATTGAACCAACTGAATCAACAAATATATCATTGAATTTCAATCAACCAATGAAACTAGATCAAACTAAACTAGGACATATCATATCAATGCATAACCACTCCTCAATATACCAAAGACGAACACTACAATGCATCATAGAAACCAATTGTTGCTACTACAAAACTTGATCAAGCATACACTAGATCTCAAAAAAATATTGAACAACTGAGTCTAAATCACTATCACACTAAATTAATCACTTAAAGCAAATACTTAACCCATAGCCAAATTTATATCACCACATAGTAGCATCATCCCTAGTCAATATATCATTTCATAAAAAAAATTTCCCTACGGTACTATTAAACATAGTTATTATGAGAGAGACATCATTAGGAAATCAAAAAAATCATACTTAGGCTGATCAAGAATCATTAACGGTTCACACTACAAAAGACCCCTATCGGGTGTATTTGACTCTTATAAATAACTTCCACGTTTGTACGTGCTTCTTATGTTTGACACACGGCATATAGATTACGAACTTCCATAGAATCTATACGTGACTCCCTAGAAGAATATTTGTGTATGTACATGACCTTTACGAATAAAACCTATGTAAAAATATGTAATCTTTGAATCATGCCTTCGCTACAACCACAAAACATACTTAGCAAACTATTCTTATCACATGTTCATGTCGAGAATATCATTATGATTACGGATATATCATTGTTAGTCATAATTGTAAAAAGATCAAGAAACCATGTTCATTAGTCTCTAGTATTTTTTTCAAATCTATCAAATGCTGAAAACTTCTCCATGCTCCTTGGTGCACACTTGTTTTAGATCAAATCATTTATCAATAATCCATAACTTTCACTCATAACAATTTGATATCCATCTCCTTATATAGCTTAGGCCTTAGGAAATACCTTAGGACAATCCCTTGGTAATGTCGATGGTATTCTTTTATGGGATCAAATATTCATTTGTGCATTCATTCACTATAGGGCCAATACTATGTTAATGACCCATAATATTGATGATACCATGGTACAAAAACCGTACATGACTTTTCTTCACCATACTGGCGTATGTATGTGACCTTTATTCATATGACCCGTGTATACCTTCTCACACTTTATCTTTAACATTATTTTGTCTCTAAAAATGATATTACTTTGTATATCTCACTTGTATCATCTTCATAACCATCATGTTGACATGTTTATCAAGCGAGTTTTCATCAAGGACAACACATTATCCATAATTCCAAAAAATCTCCCCCCTTTGTACTTGAAGGAAACCACTTTGGTCATTGGTCACCACCACTTGTAAATGCCTTCAAAGACATTTTCAAAAATACCAAGCTTCTCTCCAAGCATTTTTCTCCAAACACCAATCATGTCTCCCCTTTGAAATTAATGGCAAAAGGGCTCACCAATCTTGAATCAAAATGTATCTATCCCTTTGTGAGAAGAACATTGTAGAGTACGATTAGGTGAATAAGAACATTGACCATGCTCCCCATGAGTATATACAAAATATTTTGGAATATTTTCAATGAAATACATGACTCTATGACTCAACCAAATATGAGCTTTCCTATCACTAATTCCTCTTACTTACATCAGATCATCAACATAGTGGGGTTACATTACATCAAATTTCCAAAATGGTGGGATTACATACATAATTTACGTGACCCCAATAGTCCAAACATGTTGAATATTACAATTATTACATCATAGGCATTTACATGACCTTTACGAGAAAAGAGCAGATATAAATTTATGAGTAGAAAACCAAAGACAGTCAATAAGTGAGGTAGAAAGACTATGATAGTCATCGACAACCATCATACACCATATAAGAATATGCACTATGAGCATACGAGAGCAACATACATGAACATAATAAAAAGAAGCTAGAGTACGATAATGTAGCATCAATATTCATTAGCCTCAATATGTGACCAAATATGAAAAGCTAAGCATCACCAAGTAGTTTTAGAATCGATTATCTCAATAACCATCCTCTTGTCTCCATGTACCATGCATTTTTTCATACTATGAGGAGTTATCATTCACAAGGTAGTAATATCATTCTCTTGGATCATTATCTTCATGCAAGAATAATTATCACACCATAGGAAACTTCACCAATATGCAACTTGATGCGGGGAGCATTATGGTTCAGAAAATTTGTACATTTAGTAGAATCTAGGGGGGTATTGTTCTTTGCAAAAAGAGTTAGTTTCCTAAGTATTTAATTAATATAATTTTCAATATTTTGCGTGATTTAGGTGAGACATTTAGAATAGCATTTAATTAAATATTGAGAGGCATACTTGTAAATGTTCTTGAAATGTAGGAGAACATGAGTGATTGATAGAGTGATTGGTGTGGATTGAGATATTCGAAATATGGTAAATAATAGATTAGAAAGTAGTTCATGATCCTTGAGGATTTTTGTTGAATGTTGAGATCTTCAAGGGATAAAGGAGATTTTAGGTATCAATTGAGGACTCGGAGGGGATTTAGGTATTTTGTTGAGTAACGTATGGATCTAAACCAAAATTGGTTACAGAATCTTTTATATATTGTAAAGCCTCAAAGGCACTAACGAGAAGGTGAGAGGAAAAATAGAGATATATTCTTAGAGGGTTGCAAGCCTACAGGGAATAGAGAGAAAGGAAGAAAAAAATGGCCATGTAAGAGGTGTATCAAAGTCAAAACTAGTTGTAAAAATAGGTATTTATTTGTATATGTAAATTTATTTAATGAATGAGGAAATTGAATTCATTGTGGTATGTGTGTGTCATTCCTTTTACGTGTTGAGTGATCAGTAACTATGAATTTATGATTTACGTGTGATAAATCATAGTGAATGAATTCAAATTAAATGTATAAGTCTTTACGAGTGATAAAGGACTTAACGGCTTGGTAGAATTTTTTGTAATTCCGGTCTAGAGCTAGTAGATGTGTGTACAAATCAAGTAAAGAACAAAGCACGAATTACGGACAAAGAAGGGTAATACGGAGAGTTCTTTGTATTCAAGATAGAGACAATGTTAAAGAGAATAGTAGCAAGCTCGGGAGAGATAGCGTTAAACAAAAACAAAGAATAAGCTCGGGAGAGATAGAGGTTGAAAAATTTTGAACAAGCTCAAGAGGAGTAGCATGGAAGAAAGCGGTATTGCAAAGCATCGATGGTAGAAGCGAGAGAAATTGACTAAAGATGAGAATACACTTAGAAAATTCCAAGTGAGGAATCGACAGCAAGGATCAAAGCACGAACTAAAGTTTGAAGAGTTAACGATAGAGATCAAAATAGGCAAAAAGAGTTGAAAGAAGAGTCGCGTGAAGGCGAGCGGATGATCATCGATTAGATCACATATCCGAAGGCGAGAGATGAGACGGTTAAGATAAGTTGAGAAATTACGAAGTGGACACGTGTTGGCATGGTGCTATTTCACATTGACAATTACTATGTTTATAAGTAAAGGAGTTAGAAAGTTAAACTAATTAACTTTTGATGTGATAAAGTTCAAAAGTTTCGATGCGAGTGTTAGGTCCCTATATTACTAGTATAGTCCCTTATTCTTGTTAGTGTAACCCCCTTATTGTTATTATTGTACCTCTGTAACCCCCCATATTGTTATTATTGTGCCCTTAAATTATTATTGTTAGGTTGGCTAGGATTACATTATGGCTCCCACTAAGATTACATTGTGGCTTCATGGACTCCTATATATAGAAAGGAGGTTTTTGTAATTTGTATCATCCAATAATTGTTCATTCATGTAATGTATTGGAGGTTGCCCCCCTTGAAGTAGCTTATTTCTAAGGCATTGATATCTCTTTTCTTCTATACGGAGCTAGTTTCACAACATTTGGTATCGAGCTTTGGATTCTAGGGTTTTCATTGCTACAAACATCGGTTATCGTGGAATTTTCATTATAACTATTTTTTTTACGAAGGTTCGGAAGCTAAAGGTTTTAGAGTGTGGAGAAAAAAATCCTAATGAATATCATCGCAAAATTTTAGATCTTGGTTCACAATATTTTTCGAGAGATATGAGTCTGTGGAAGTTAGGGCTTTTTTGCAAGCTCCTCAATTTAACCTAAATAGATCATCGTCGAATTTTCCTATAACTATTTTTTTACGAAGATTCGAAGCTGAAATTGTTAGAGAGCGAGCAGAAAGCACGAGGAACATCATTGAAAAATTTCATTGCTTGGTTCGCAATATTTTTGGAGATATTATCCGTGGAAGTTAGGTCTTTTTTCAAGCTCCCGAATTTCATCTCAAAGAGGTTATCGTGGGAAAAAAAGCTTCATAACTCTCTCTCTGCGAGCATCGATTTGGAGTATCTTTGTAAAATGTGGCCACAATTACATAGGCCTGTAGTTTCTTGTCTGTCAATTTCAAAGCCAAATGAGGAAACAATGACATGTGGAAGAATTGTACAAGTTCACTCCTACTTCGAACTAGTCCATAGCCCCTGGGTCATTGTGGGAGATTGGACATAAATTTTCCTTGAAGAATCCAAATCAGGTTAGACCTGTGACATTTGAAAGAAGCTTTAGAGGGCTACTATAAGGCCGAATTTTAGATATTGAGGATCCGTAATTATAGAGATAATTTAATTTCGATATAGAGCTCCTCAAAAACAATTAAAAGGTGTGTATTTGTTTTCCCGAATTGCATAAGCCTTGTTTGAAGAATCAAGTTGAATTGATTCCAAGGGCATATTGTAGAATCGATATTAGTATTGGATTCTAAAATGGCCCCTAAAAATAATTCAACACCCATTAAGCCTTTATAAGGCTCTATTATGACTCATGAAGAAGAAGAATGGCAACATGACATATCAAAATTACAAGAGGAAGTGCAACAAATTTCGCTCTCGCAAAGAGGCAACAAAAGATGACATGGAAGTTTTTTGAAGAAAGGTGTGGAAACTAAGATGGATGGTTTGAAGAAAGGCATGGAATATAAGATGGATGGTTTGAAGAATGGCATGGAAGCTAAGATAGATGGCATGGAATCTAAGATGGATGACATGGAAGCTAAGATCGATGAAAAAAAATGGAAAACATGAAGAATGATCTAAAAGAAGACATGGAAGGTTTGACAAAGTTGATACGAGAAATGTTTCCTATGGTGAAAATATAGTAGATGAAACTCATGATGAGAATAAAACAAATGTTAATCGTGATTTCATAAACTCTAATGTTGGTACGGGAAGAACTACCATATTCCAAAAATGGATATGAGGAAGTTTGATGGAAATGATCTGTAACATGGATACTACATATGAAGCAATATTTTGATCTCAATAATGTGCAAAACACACAAAAGGTACGCATTGCAACTTTACATTTAGAAAAAAAAATGCATTTGTATGGTATCGATGGCTTTGCTCCCGTAAAAAAATTGTCACTTGGTCAATTTTTACGGACGAAATGATAGCACATTATGAGGATACAAAGAGAAACACCTTCTTTAGCCAATTGATAAATCTCAAACAAAAGGGTTTAGTGGCGGAGCACATTGAGGACTTCCAAAAATTGAATATAAAGGGTAGCTGATATTCCAAAGGAACACAGAGATTGATCTCTTCATAGGTAATTTAATGGAAAACATCCAACATGAAGTTCACGTTTTTGGAACCTAATTCATTGGAGAAGGCATTCGGGTTGGCGAGGGAAAAAATTGAATGTAAAATTATGGTGACAAGGAAGCCTACCACTCAATTCTATAAAGAGGGAAGTGTTGCTACTCCTAGATTTCCACAACCTACAAAGTTGACACCATAAAAATTGGAATAAAAAAAGAGCAAAAGGGCTTTCCTACGAGTTGTGATAGAAAATACACTAAAGTTCATAAGTGTCTTTGAGAAGAAATTATTTCACATATATTGTGAAGAGGAAAGAATAAAATCAACAAAGAAGAGCATATACACCGAGGAACCAACCCTAGAAGAGGAAGAAATAGAGTCCAACCATATCGTGTAATGCATTGGCAAGAATTACCACTCCTCAAACTCTCAAGATAGAAGGACATATCAAGAAGAAAAAAGGTAATAGTGTTGATTGATTCGAGTGGTACCCATAATTTTATTCATTGTAAGGTAGCCAAGGAATTGAATTGTTTCCTATACCCGACACAAAATTTCAAGTGATGGTTGCAAATGGAGGAACTATAAATTACTCTAGAAAATTCCATAATATCAAGCTAACCATGGGGGGAATATGTATTGAATAGTCCAACGCTTTCCATTCCTATAGGAGGTGTTGATGTTTTAATTGGAGTACAATGGTTACAATATTTGGGGACGGTAGCTTTTAATTTTCAAGAACTTTTCTTGAATTTTTTTTAGAAGGAAAGGAAGTCGAATTACGGGGTATTGCGGGGGAAGGTGGGAAAAGAGACAATAAGCTCTAATGTCATGACAAAGCTTCTAATGAAAGAACAATGAGGTGTAATTGCACAATTATGCTCACTAGAAGTTCCAACATCAAAATCATCTATTTACGCAGATCTCCAAATAGTCTTGGACAATCATTCCAAGGTTTTTGAAACTCCCAAAGGACTCCCACCTATTCATGATCATGATCATGCTATTCATTTGATTCCAAGAAGTGTTCCTCCAAACATCAAGCCTTATAGATATCCTTATGTCCAAAAGAGAGAAATTGAACGTATGATTGCAAGAAATGTTAGAAGGTGGTATAATTCAACCTAGTCAAAGTTTTTTCTCTACTCATGTAGTATTGGTACACAAGAAGGATGGAATCTCGATCATGGCGCATGTTTCGGGGTTATAGGGGCTCAATAAGCTCACCATTCAAGATAAATTTCCCATTCTTATGATTAATGGATTATTGGATGAATTACATGGAGCAATTTATTTTACCAAGTTGGATCTTCATTCGGGATATCATCAAATTAGAATGAAAGGTCAGAAGATATTTTTGAAAATAACATTTCAAACTCATGAGAGTCATTATGAATTTTTCTCATGCCTTTTGGCCTTACCAATGCACCTTCTACATTTCAAGGGTTGATGAATTCCATTTTTCAAACCCACCCTTAGAAAATTTGTGCTAGTATTATTTGATGATATATTAATCTCGACGAGGGTCTTGGAAGGATCATGTTCAACATGTTGATATGGTGCTCAAACTATTGCAAGAGAAACAATTATATGCAAAAAGCATCCAAATGTTTCTTTGGAGTACAAGAGGGTGGAATATACGGGTCATATTGTATCTCACGAGGGTGTTAAGGTAGACCCTAACAAAATTAAAGCCATTAAAGAATGGAAAGTCCACACAACCATAAAGTAGTTGTGAGAATTTCTCGGGTTAACGAGGTATTATCGCAAGTTTGTTTAAGAATTATGGGAGAATACGCAGCACCTCTAAGAACATTATTGAAGAAAGATGCATTTTCATGGACTCCTAAAGCAACTAAGGCCTTTAAACATCTTAAAGAATAAGTGTGCCTATGCACTGGTCTTAGCTATACCGAGACTTCACAAAAACCTTTATTATGGAATGTGATGCCTCGGGAAATGGAATTGGTGTTGTTTTAATGTAAGAAGGAAGACCGTTGCTTTTTGAAAGTCATCCAATCAAAGGAAAGTATTTATAGAAAGCTATTTATGAGAAGGAAATTTTTAGCTATCTTTGCATGCACTAAAGAAATGGCAAACTTACCTAATGCGAAGACACTTGAAGGAAAAAAAGCCAGTCATGATAGTCCTAAACACTTTTTGGAACAAATAATATCTTGAGAAGAGTGAAAAAAATGGGTCACAAAGATGTTGGGTTATGAATTTCAAATAATCTATAAAAAAGGGAAGTTAAATGTTGTTGCGAGATGCACTCTCAAGAAATAATGAAGAGGTGGAAGCATTTTTTTGTGCCATTTCTATTATCCAACTAGATTGGATAGCGAAGAAAAGGATGAATGGAAGAAGGACGAAAAAGTGTGGACACTCATTCAAAAAGTTGCAGCAACATCCTAGTACATCGATTCATTTAGTTGGAAAAATGATTTCTTATGGTACAAAGATCGCTTATATCTTTGTAAAATTCCCAACTAAAACAAAATATTCTTTTGGGATGCACACTTCTCCTTTAGGAGGACACTAGGGATTTTCAAAAAACTTACCATAGGGTGAAGAAAGAATTTTTTTGGGATAGCCTTAAATCTGATATTCAAAAGTTTGTGGTGGAATGTTTGATTTTCCCGGAAGAATCAACTTGAGACAATTAAGACCCGGGTCTTCTACAACCTTTATCCATTCCAAGTCAACGTTGGGGAGGAGATTTCAATGGATTTTATCACGAGAGCTTACCTAAGTACGAAGGAAAGAGTGTCATCATGGTGGTAGTTGATAGAATTGCCAAGTATGCACACTTTTGTGCATTATCTCATACATTTTAAAGCAAAGTACGAGTTGCTACAACATTTATGGACACAATTCAAAAGCTACATGGAAACCAAATGGTTATTGTGAGCGACGGAGATCCCATTTTTCACTATTTTTGGATTGAGTAATTTTCTTGTTTGGGTACTCAATTAGCTCATAGCTCATATTATCATCCTCAATACGATGGTCAAGTTTGAGATATTAAATAAATGTTTGGAAGGATATCTTCATTGTTTTGTATCTAATAAACAAACATAATGGGTCAAGTGGTTACCTCTCGACTTTGAATGGTGGTATAACACTTCCTTCCATACTCGACAAAAAATGAGCGCCATTTATGGCACTTTATGAGATATCATCCACCATCCATCACATCATCTTTAAGATAAAATTAGAAGGTTCAAGTAGTGGAAGATCACATCAAGCATCAACAAGAAGTTCTCCGGCTCTTAAAGGATAACACTGAGTGACACAAAATCAAATGAAACAACGAGCGAGATCAACATCGCGGCGAGAGAAGTTTTTGATGTAGGAGGCCCGAGGTATTTTTACGGGGCTGCAACCATACAAACAAATTTCCCTCAAGCAAGCTAAGAAGAATAATAAATTATTTCCAAAGTACTATGGTCCTTACAAGGTGTTGCAAAAGATTAGTACTATGGCATACAAATTGGAGCTTCACAGCTTCTTCACGAGTGCATCCGAGTTTTCCATGTTTCATTCTTAAATAAGGTTATAGGTGAAAATATTCCGGTTCAAACAATATTGCTAGAAATTGATGAGGAAGGAAAAAATCATATTGGAACCCTGAGAGCGGTCACGAAAACAAGAACTCATACGACTATGAAATCGATCAATTTCGGAGAATCTCATCAATTGGAAGAACTTGCTGAAGATTCTACATGGGAGGTTGAGAATTTTATACGAAGCACACAAAGCTACTCAAGTGTTGAGGACAACACTTTTTTTGAAGGAGAGGGCATGTTAGGGTCCCTATATTACTAGTATAGTCCGTTAATGTTTATTCTTTGTAACCCCCTTATTGTTATTATTGTACCCCCTATAACCCCCTTATTATTATTATTGTGCCCTTAAATTATTATTGTTAGGTCGGCTAGGATTACATTGTGGCCCCATGGACTCCTATATAGAAAAGAGGTTTTGTAATTTGTATCATCATGAATTTTTCATTCATGTAATGTATTGGAGGTTTCCCCCCTCCAAGTGACTTATTTCTAAGGCATTGATATCTATTTTCTTCTATTTTTTAGAGCTAGAGGGTAGCATGGAAGAAAGCAGTATTGCAAAGCATCGATGGTGAGAAGACGATTAATTGACTAAAGACGAGAATACATAGAAAATTCCAAGTGAGGAATCAAGACGAGGATCGAAGCACGGAGCGAAGTTTTAAGAGTTGACGACGAGAATCAAAAGAGACAAAAGAGTTGAAAGAAGAGTCATGTGAAGGTGAGAATATGGTCGTGATTAGATCACATATCCGAAGGCGAGAGATGAACGAGTTAAGATAAGTTGAGAAAGTGTGAAATGGACGTGTGTCGGCATGGCTCTATTTCACATTGACAATTACTAAGTTTATAAGTAAAGGAGTTTAGAAATTTAAACTAAATAAATTTTTATGTGATAAAGTTTGAAATTTTCGATGCGGGAGAGAAGGAAGGTGCCATGTGTCGACCTTTGCGCAACATCGCACATCGATGTTTTTAAATTTTAGTGTTAATATTTCACAAGGTAAAGTGTTTAAGTTGTGATGCGATATGGATGGGAGATGGCATGCCAACACGTACGAGCATGACGTTATATCACGGCGAAGATCTACGGTGGAGATTACGGTGCAACTTCACAATGGTGATTATATCTTTTACATTTAATTTGAAAGTTAAGTTTGTCGATATGTGATGCACTATGATTGGTCGAAGGATTGTGGGACCATGGAATCCTATTCACGTATATCGAGGTAATAGTTTGAGTTATATGAAATCTATTATAAAGTTAAGCATTGTTGAATGCTAAAAGTATGTATATTAAATAAATTCCATATTATAAAGTGCTACGTGTATAAAGGAGTTATGTGGGCCATAACCCATAACCACAAGTTAATTGTATAATTTGAAGCGTGTATGAAAATAAGGTAATGCGAAAGGGGGGTGACGATGAAGAGGTAAGGGTTTATTATATTGAGATTATCAACCCAAAGAGTCAATCATGGTGAAAGTTTTTCACATGCAATTGAATGATAAGGTGAATCGGAAATTTGAAAAGGGTAATTGTGGGGTTAAGTCCGCTAACCTGCATAAGTTGCATTTTTGTTTAATTACGACCTTATGGTTGCATCACAACTCAAGTAGTCATCCATAATATCCCTATCTTCAATTCATTGATATCCCATTACATAGGGGATAGAAATATGTATGATAACATCAAATTGTGCAATTAGGCTCTGTTAGTAACTCATCTCTTTGATCTCATATTATCAATATAAACAATCTCTACAAATGAAAAGCCTCAATATTCATGAAACATATCATATTTAGCATAACATATACATCCATCATTACCAAGTGTGCAAACAAAAAGAGAATCTTCTTTCATCATAAATATGATTAGCAACATCATAACAAATATGTAGCTCAAGCAACATGTAGGTATCATCCCTAACTTTCACCATATGAAAGTTGTGCATCACATAAGAGCATAATGAGAGAAACATAGAAATTTCAAAAAAGGTGAGTGAATCATTAACCATATCATGCACATTTTCTTCATCAAATGTAATATGTAGGATCAATTTCACTATGTGAAATGGAAGAAATATATCAAAACTTCAGAAACATATGTGTCTTCAGCAACATACGTCAATGATATATAATTTTCTTGAACACCATTATGCAACAAGGAATATTGAAGAAACCATAATTCCAACAATGTACTATTAGAAGCATCCCAAATGTTCCCACCTGAACTTGTGCCAATTCTTCACTATTATTTATGACCACATCCAATTCATCCATTAGCAAAGTCATGAAAGAAACAATGACACATTGTAACAACTCATGAACCATCATCATTTCTAAGTAAAAAAATAAGTATTATCAACATATTGTAACCAATAAATATCAGAAACCATAAAGGAAAGTAATAACGAATTGAAGCATATCGAAATTATCACGATTCATTCCCTCGGTTTCTTCATCTCGGGGAAACATACATGACTATATAGATCAAGACTCGAGATATATACATGACTATCCTTCACAATATCCATGTACAAAAAGTAAAAATTTTTTCAAATTTCATAACCATTTCTCCCCCTTGAGTATGTAATGTATATTCATGTTTATTGTTACTACATCGGATGTAATGTTAGTAACATAAGAATCACCAAATGAATATCAAAGAGAACATGGGGATAATAATCAAGTTATACATCTATATAGCTCCCCACAAAAATAAAACATCAACATGACCCATGAAGACTTGATAATCATCACTGCACTTCATGAGCTCATGTACCTCACACTACTCTTTATGAACATTGTGAGAAATAAGCTTTAAAAACGATGGACTATAGTAGAAAGTCGAGTTTTCTTTTACTACAGTTACGAAGAAGAGGAACTATCATCCTCATTCACATGAGAATTCATTTATTTAAACACATATAATTGTTATCGATTTATATATCCTCTTTCTATGAACTTTCAGTTTTTTTCATCTATGGACTTGCATTTGGTTGATGTAAACACAATTACATTTCCTTTATTTTCCATTTGTCCTACACTTAGGATATTCTACTTGATCCCTTGAGCTAAAAAAGTATCAAATTTGCTCTTCTATATTTATCAATTTTGGCTCTACCTTTTCCCAGAACTTTTGTTGGAGCACTATTTCAAAAAAATAACCTTACCATCTTTTTTTTTCTTGAGACTCAAACTTGCTCATATCTCTGGCTATGTGATAAGAGCATCTGTTTTCTATGTACCATTCGGCTTCATCTTCAAATCATAAAATATCAAGACCACACCTTATTTTTTCTTCTTGCTTTTTTTTTCATATGAGAAGTATTGGTGGATGCATATTTTTCAAGTCTTTTGACATAAATATTCTTATCATTTTTCTTTCCATGTTGTCTATGGTGATCCAGCTGATTTTTTCCCACCTTATTTTACTACATGTCCAAAAATTGTTACAAGCATAACATCTTATATGACCATAAAAAGAGAGTAGAGGAATCATAATATTTTTGTTTCATATTCATTCTATTTCAATCAATATCTTTTGTTACCAAATATTTTTGCAAGAAAAAAAAATATCCTCTAAAAGAAAACATGAGTACCTAGGAGCTCATTTTTCTTCTTGTGAGATGACTACTTTCTTGAGTTTCAAACAATCTTCTTATGTAATTGGTTGCAAAAATTACTTGTATTTATGAAATATAAAGCATTCAACATTATTGATTAGAGAAAGCATAAATTGATTTTTATATTATTCGAGCATATGATTTATTTTCAAAATTCATCTTCTCCTGGATATTGATCCAATTAACTTTTTATCTCTTGAAAAGGAATTTCAGATTTTGTATCTTTCAAGATACTTACACAAACTTGTTGAAGGTTTCTTTTAGAATAACGACACGTCAATGTTTATTCTCTTTAATTGATCCCATAAATATATATATTGCTGCTAGGTCCTCTAATATTCCATGTGAGTATTTTCATTGAGAAGGTTTTGAAATTGGGGAAAAATGGTTGGGAGCTCCATAGCTTAACCGGAAGTTCACTAGCTCCTCTCCTGCATCTTGTATTGATTCTCAATGATATTTATGTCCTTTTTCATTTCACTTCTCTGTCCAAGTCCTTAAGTAAAATGATCCACAATCCCAAAAATTGCAACGGGCGGATGTACGAGTTCAAGGCGGGACAAAGACTTACCTAATCCCGGGCAACAAAGAAAATAGCTCTTCAAAAGCAGACGGCTACGGTCCAAAGAATTCGACGCTGCAGGTGAATGAATTCGCGAAAAACAGATGAATACACTTAATTATGAAGTGTATGAGGGCGTACCCAATATTTATAGAAGAACCATTAACTTGCATCCGATATTTACTAGGACATGTTAAACTAGTACCATTTGTGAGTTTTACTCTATTTTGATTAGTATAAGTTATATCTTTTCTCCTAGATTTTGAATTTTGAACATCACATTCTATAACCATATGATTAGGCATATATTTCTCTTTGTCAATGTTAGTTGAGGCACAAATAGTAGAATTCACTGAAATGTATCCATGTGCTCATCTTGGATTGCATGGCTATTGGATATAGTTTTATTTAATATCTAAAAGAGGCAAAGAGAGTAAAGAGAAAAATAAAAACATAAAAGTCTTGAGAAAATCCCACCTCATTACAATATTATTCCCTAGTCCTTACCTTTTCTAAAAAATATCTAAAAAAAAGGGTCATGTTTTATGGACTAGACACCTCAATAAATGAATAAACAAGCAATGAAATGAAGCTAAGGAATGTCAACACAATTCTTAAAGCTCCCACTTAAAGTTTATTGAAATAGGGATGTCCTAGCTCCAAAAAATCTAGACATGGAAATAATGAAATACCTATTATTTAATGGAATATTTCCAAAAATGATCGAGGGTTAAAATAACATAATGGAATTAGAATATAACACAATCAAAACCTATATAGAAAGGATTCAATAACTTTTATAACAAAGATTGAGGTATTTATTGCAAGCAAACCTAGAGAGATGATTATTGGAGATGACTTTGACCAAAGAGAATTTGTCTTAAAATTTCACTCCAACACTCCACTTATTGATCTAAACAATTGAAGAAGATGATCAAAAGTAAAAATTTCTTTGAAAATAAATTCCTAACTACTCAAATTAATTAGAATTATATGGTTAGTATCTACCAACTAAATATAATGAAACATAAGTGAACGGAAATATGTGAGTTGTATATTTTAGTTCAAAAAAAGTTTATAAAAGTAAAGATCTTACTAGTTCCAATTATCGATGACTCTAAGAACCATTTCTTGAATTCCTCCTCTTAGACCACGAAGGAATGTTCCTCATTATCCTCACCTTGCACATGAATAATAGAAAGAGAAGGAGCATCTTTCCTCTACTCTATATTAAAATGTGAAGATGAATCGAGGAAAAAAATAGCTTCCTATTGAGGGGACTATCCTTAAAATCTCAAGAATAAACCCTTTTTTGGTCTCTAGTATCAATTTTCCAACATAAGGTTCCTTCCTCTTATTCTCCACCTTAGGCTTGATTTTACACTCTTAGAAGGAAAATGGGGTAGTTGTACATAGGAAATAGGAGGTGAAAAAAAATAGATAAAGCAAGTGTATGTATACATGTTTCTAGATCAATATTAGTGCATGTAATCCCGAGAAAAATATTTTCAAAATAATTCTAAGGAGAAGTGAGGTATAGAAATGTAATTGATAAATGGTTTGAGGCCATGGAGTGTATTTTTACGATACAAAAACAAATCATGCTATAGTATATGCCCCTTAATATGTGAGGTTACAAAGGAATATGTCTATGGAAATACATTATGAAATCCGGGAGGAATTTGTGAAGTGGGTTCAAAATGAGTTTAATAAGCAGAAAACCAAAATTATAGTTGCAAAAAATAAAGCAGATTAAAATATAAGTCACCTATTGAGGTGGAAATACTTGTGATTGGGTGTGTAAAATCATGGCCGACAAGTCAAGAGAAATGCAAACCCATGAAGTATATAACAAGTGATCATGGAAATGATAATAAGTACATAGTGGATCGATGCATATATAAGGGTATAAAACATGACCACATATAGATACATAGTGGACCTATGTCTCAATACATAGGAGGATAACCAAAGTGAATGAGGTAAAAAAACTAATCCTCCACAAGTACCAATGTGAAATATGCGTGTGGTATTATGGATACAACTTGGGTAGAAACATATAAGAGATGATGTTGCTATAGCCTCAAGGTATTCAAACCAAATATTCGAAGTTATCTACACCATCTGAATATATAATTTGAAGTTTAACATTGGCGACACCATTTTATTATTGGTCATTTAGGCGCATAATGTTAACAGAGATGTGATAAAAAGCCATTGATGATGAAAATGGATATCAAGATATCTAGTACAATCTAGCAAGTGTGAGTGAATGAGGTGACATTCAACACTTGTAGAACATATTAGTCATGGTACATTGATATATTACCAATATTAATTGCAAGTGATACTATCACTAATGTCCAAATTCCCCAAGGCACTAGAAATACTTTAGATCTAGATCCTATAGAAAAATGAGCAGAAGTTGATGGGAGAGATTGATTGAAAGGAGGAATTAAGGCATACCCCATCATCCAACATCACGAAATTGAAGGTAAAATGATTTGGAGGGAATTATATAAAAAATTTAAAAGGAAATACCCCTATGTATGTATCTCACATACACCAAATGGAATATCATGCATCCGTGACCCTATGAGTGATGACCAATAATAAAATCCATTCATCATAGTTGAGTAATTCTAGTGATGATGAAAATGGAATCTAAGGTATGGCATGAAATTCAAAAGTGTGAATAAAGGTATTTAATTTGAAGACTTGGGAAACCACTTAGTGAACAAGCGTGGTGTGGAAATATCAATTCTTTGAGAGTAAGATCACCTATCAATGATGAAAATAGACCTTGGGTACTTCTCTAGGTAAAATTTTGAGAGCAATTTGTTATAGTAGATAAGAGTTTACTCACTAGTAAGGAAAAATGTAGACATTTAGAGTAAAAAGATATAGGCTATTGTGAGATACGAAAGTGATTTAACAACTAGAAAAAGGATAACATGATAAGTCAAGGAGATATGAGAAAAGGACAACACAAGCTAGAAATCCCTTAAACATAAGCATGACAAAAAGTGACTCGGGAAGCATTGACTCAATAATGACCAATGATAGAAGTACGGTGATGTAGGTGGAATCCACTAAATCTCCATAATTATTGGAAGAGTAACCATATGGGGGGAGTAAATACTTAATAAAAAATGGCTCAAGTTCCTAGATTCATACTAAAAATCCAAGTTGTCTAGACAAATACTCAAAACTAGTCATTTTTTTTAAGCGTGACATTACTCATGATTGTTTCCAAATCAATTAGATAATGCAATTCTTTCCTTTCCCTATTTTTTCAATATATTTGATTTTTTTTTCATATCCTAAGGCTTGAAAATAATAAAAATAATGTTATTATACAATGGAGGAAACAAGTGTCATGGGAAATAAAAGTAGTTCCTAGTGTAGGGAACATACCTATTTTCAATTCAAAGGGATGTGTGTGGGATAAGGACACTATTAGGAGTGTTTCATCAGAGGATAAATGTGTAAATATGAAAAAATAAATAGATACAAGGCTATTAATTGAAGAGAATGCATATGTGATAGGTTATGAAACATCAAATTGAAGTTGACATTGGGCTTGAGAACACAAAGCGAGTACAATACAATGTAGTGTTACAATGCAACAATGGGAACCCCATCTAGAAAGGCCAAAAAAAAGATTAGAGAGAAACATGAGGTTTCATTAAAAGGGTCATTTCAAGGGTAAATAGGGCTCCAAATCCTATTAAAAGATTACAACATTGATGCTAAATGGATATCAAGGTACTAATTAGTCCCATAGAAAGGTAGGCTCTCTGATGAAATTACAACACTTTTTAAAAGCATGAAAGAAGGTGTGTGTCGTGAAATTAGTGGGGTATATTCTATGGTAGCAATGATATTGAATTGATTAATACGGAATGAACTATGGAAACTATTCCCCTGTATTCCAATTTTTGAATAAATTACCTACCACATAATATCTAAAATGGACAAAAAGTGATGGAAAAAAATCGCAGAAGAAAATCAACTTAGTTTGTCATATCACCTAAAAAACTAAAAAACACCACTTAGAAAAGCACTTGCTTATAATTAATAAAATTAATAAAAAACATAATAAAGTCTTTTAAACATTATAAAAGAGGGTAAAATCAACCTAATATAAGTGAATATGATCAAGTTTTACCACTTCATTTTCCTTTTTACTCCAAATTTGTACATTTTGGTCAAAATATTCTCAAACTTTGAAAAAAGGATTTTTCGAGCTATAACCATTGGGTTTTTCTTTCATTAGGACCAAGTGAATCTACATTCTATTGTCTTCCAATTTAATGTCCATTTAAATTTTATTTCTATCATAAAATTGAGTTAAAAGTTATTTATAGAACTTAGGGTGCACATATGAACTCTCCCCAGAGCATTTCAACATTATGAACCTTCGTACTTCTACAACTGTATGGACTTTACATAACATGCGGGGCAAACCCTCACTACATAGCAGGAAGACCAGAAAAAAATTCGGTATGGATTCGCCTTCACTCTTTGCCTGTTGATTCTTGGAACAAGCGCATCTTGGAAGCCATAGGAAACCAGCTTGGTCTTCGTCCAAGCCTCGGATCTCACATGCCAAGGTAAGTACAACCCTTCACAAATGTGTAGATATTTCGGGACCCCTCAGTCCATATGGGCTGGCATGGAATCTAAGATGGATCCACATGGAAGCCAAGATCGATGAAAAAAATGAAAGACAACATGGAAAACATGAAGAATGATCTAAAAACAAACATGGAAGGTTTGACAAAGTTGATACGAAACCTTTGGCTACAAACATGGTATTTTATTTTATTTTAATGAAAATAGGAGAAAAATACCATAAGGGACAACACTTTAAAGAAAAGACATGGAATTTTTTTCTGGAAAATCCAAGGAAGGGTACATTTGACAAATCTAAGGGGATTCCAAGGGAATGGTTTAAAGAACCATGGGCTGAGTTGGTCCTCATTTTTACTTATGATGGGAGGTTTATAATCTATATCATATCAAACTTCTCTAGTATATAAAAGGTGATAATAAAATAAATCTCCCTTATTTCCTTTCAAAAAGTTTATTAAAAATGATTGAAGGGGTGAGAAGCAAAACATAAAACAAAGAGGTCAACTACTATCACCAAGGATTAATCAAGATCCTGATTACATATCCATTGAAAAATAGAGGAGAGACATGGGAAAACTTCTTGGACAAGAATAATTTTGTAGAATTTCAGAGGGAAGAAGAACCGATTGGAAATGAGGAATCCATTGAACAATTTCATCTTTCTAGAGATATTATGCAGTCACCTTTATACCCAAGAACCAGATTGAAGAAGAAGCAAGAAGGCATAAGCACATTGAAAGGGAGATATCCTTCATATATTTCCCAAAGAAGTCAAGCAAAAATGTGGTAGAGGAGTCTTCTAAGGAAGACCAAGATATTGGTGTAGAAATTATGGAAGAATTACCTCTTAGCACACCTCAACAATCACATCATTAAATTATTGAAAAACTAGAGAGAGAAGCACAATAAAAACTTAGAGAACTGGAAAAAGATTCTTGGTGTGAATATTCTTGGATTGAAGTATCATCGTCCTACTCATATGAAAAGAATATCAAAGGAGTTTTTGAAGAGGTTCATGGTGAACCATCATAGAGTCACAAAGAAGAAGATACAAAGAAGAATAAAGGGGTTTCTGAATATATTCATGATGAAGAAAATTCCAAGAAGATGAAGGAATTAAGCACAAGGCTCCAAGTAACTAAAATCATGGAGAGACATATAAAGAAGGAAAATGAAATGTACAAGGAGAAAAAAATCAAGGTTTTTAACGAGAACAAGAGGTTGAAGAAGAAAATGAAGAAATTGGAAACACAGAATATCCTCATTTCAAAACAAGCATACACATGGCTACAATAGAAGAAACACTGGAAATATAAATATGAGAAACAAATGGTAAAAAGTGAAATCTACAAGGGAGAAGAAAAATGACAAGAAGGTATTGATATACTTTTTCAAGTAGCTTAGATAGAAACTTGTACATCAGGGGGCAAATCCACAGGAAGAATAGCAGGGAGATCAACATGCAGAGGGAGATCAACATGTTGGCCCTCAATTTTGACCATTTTTCACCATGCATATTCCACCTTTATATCATCCCTTACCACAATATCATGATCATATTTTTCATTTTTTTGCCTCTTTTTTCACATTAAGGTAAAATAATTATGTCTTTTAATTTTTGGAATATTTAGTAAAAATTGGGTAGTAAAAATTATTTTTGGCAAAAACAGAATTTCATGTAATGGCTCCATTGAAGTCGTATGTGCAGGACACCTGGGCACAAACTGAAGATAGATTTGAGAAGTACAGGAACCAAGCATGTAAAAAATCCTATTGGCACTGACTGAATCCGAACATTAACAAATTAAAGTCTAGTCAAAACTTGACCAATCACTAAGGAAATCCCATTATTTAGGGGCGATTTTGTGATTTTATATGATATTCCAATATTTTGTGCAACAAAGGGATCATTTCAACCCTATTAGATTAATAGGAATCTTGATTGGTTATTCCACTCCATTATAATTTTTTTCTTACACTTCTAGCCTATTTAAGCACAACTATAGCAACTATGAACATGTATTGTTATTATCGTTGTGATTAATATATTTTAATACATTTGAAAACTTGATCCTATATTTATTATCCAAAATTGTTACAAACTTGCATCCAGATATTTACTAGGACATGTTAAACTAGTACCATTTGTGAGTTTTACTCTATTTTGAGTAGTATAAGTTGTATCTTTTTCTCCTAGATTTTGACTTTTGAACATCACACTCTATAACCATATGATTAGGCATATATTTCTCTCTCTCGATATTAGTTGAGGCACAAATAGTAGAATTCATTTAAATTTATCCATGTGCTCATCTTGAATTGCATGGCTCTTGGATATAGTTTTATTTAATATCTAAAAAGGCAAAAGAGGTAAAGAGAAAAATAAAAAATAAAATTCTTGAGCAAATAGCACTTCATTACAAGGTTATTCCCTAGTCCTTAGCTTTTCTAAAAAAAATATCTAAAAAAAAGGTCATGTTTTATGGACTAGACACCTCAATAAATGAATAAATGAGCAATGAAATGAAGCTAAGGAATTTCAACACAATTCTTAAAGCTCCCACTTAAAAGGTTATTGAAATAGGATGTCCTAGCTCAAAAAATCTAGACATGGAAATAATGAAATACCTATTGTTTAATGAAATATTTCCAAAAATGATCGAGGTTAAAAATCACATAATGGAACTAGAATATAACACAATCTAAACCAATATAGAAAAGGATTCAATAACTTTTATAACAAATTGAGGTATTTATTGCAAGCAAACCTAGAGAGATGATTATTGGAGATAACTTTGACCAAAGAGAATTTTTCTTAAAAATTTCACTCCGACATTCCACTTATTGATCTAAACAATTGAAGAAGATGATCAAAAGTAAAATTTCTTTGAAAATAAATTCCTAACTACCCAAATTAATTAGAATTATATGGTTAGTATCTAGCAACTAAATATAATGAAACATAAGTGAAGGGAAAATATGTGAGTTGTATATTTTGGTTCAAAAAAAAGTTTATAAAAGTAAAGATCTTACTAGTTCCAATTGTCAATGGCTACAGAACTTCATTTTCTGCAATTCTCCTCTTAGACCACGGAAGAGTGTTCCTCACTATCCTCACCTTGCACATGAATAATTCAAAGAAGAGAGAACGTCTTAGACATTATATGCAAAACCATGAAGATGAATCAGAAAAAATAAGCTTCTATTAGGGGGACTATCCTTGAAATCTCAAGAGAATAAACGTTTTTAGGTCTCTAGTATCAATTTTCAACAATAGGTCCCTTCTCTTATTCTCACCTTGACCGATTTTACATATCGGAAGGAGCTTGAGACAAGGTACATAGGAAAAGGAGGTGAAAAAATAGATAAATCAAACATATGTATACATGTTTCTAGATCAATATTAGTGCATGCAATCCAGAAAAATATTTTCAAAATAATTCTAAGGAGAAGTGAGGTATAGAAATGTAATTGATAAATGGTTTGAGGCCATGGAGTGTATGTTTATGATACAAAAACAAATTACATAGTAGATGCCCACTTATGGAGATTTCACAAAAGGGAATATATGTGACAAATACATTATGAAATCCAGGAGGAAGTTGTCAAGTGGGTCCAAAATGAGTTCAATAATAGAAAACCAAAATTATAGTTGCAAAAATAAATTGATTAAAATATAAGTCACCTATTGAGGTGGAAATACTTGTGATTGGGTGTGTAAAATCATGGCCACCAAGTCAAGAGAAATGCAAACCCATGAAGTATATAACAAGTGATCATGGAAATGATAATAAGTACATAGTGGATCGATGCATATATAAGAGTATAAAACATGAACACATATAGATACATAGTGGACCTATGTCTCAATACATAGGAGGATAACCAAAGTGAATGAGGTAAAAAACTAATCCTCCACACTCAATCACCCCACAGTTGATCCGGAGGGTAACGTATGCCTTGATATTCTACGAGAAGTCCATTGGAACCCCATTTTAACTCTAAAATCTCTCATTTCCGAGTTGGTCAATCTTTTCACCCATACGCATCAACTCCTAAATTGGGAGATACAGGTTTGCAGGTAAGTCCGGCTGATGGAACCTGCAACATTTTCTACTTCGCTGCAGCCCTGCATATATACACCAGACAGGTATGGAAAACAATGTTTCTGAGAATGGAGAATCAGACTTGGATGATAAGATAATGTAAGGCTATATTGTGGGGGAATGAATTCATATGGTCCGGCCCTTCTTTTCCTGTTTCCTTTTGACTGTGCTCATCATTATATAGTATAGGTTTCTTTCTGGTCATGTTATTCCTTTTCTCCTTACATTCTTCTGACATATTCCTCATTGCCTTCTGCTATTGGTTTCTGAAAAGTCATAGTAGTCCTACATTTCAGTTTCCGGCCACTGTTTCATTAGTTTTCATATGGTGGATTAAACCTCATCATTATATTTTTTTACCTGTTTTGGTCGTCATTCCGTGCATACTATCACCAATGTCTACATATAGGGTTCATTCTACCTAGATTTGTCTTACTCGCTAATATTTCCACCTGGGTCTATGTCTTTCTCAAACAAGGTGGAGATTGGCATTATCATTATCCTATCCATCTTTTCATATATGATTCTGTCAGCTCTTTTATATCAGTGTTTTTTGAATGGTCGAAAACACAGATAAATCCAACTCATCAACTGAATGCTCTATTGCTTCATCGACTGATTCTGATTATCAGTCTTCATCTGGTGCCCACAAATGGTATTGTCTATGGCGTAAGTGGGTTGACTCTTTTATTATTTCCAGGCCATGCAAAAATTTCGGTTTTAGAATTGGTGATAGGTGGTGGATATGCCCTGGTTGTCTGTGTTGTTGTTGCTGTCACATTTAGATCTTGTTTTTGTTCCTATGGGCCTGGTTTTTCTGGCTGCATCTATAGATTCATAAGTTTTCTGTCTGCCGGAATTTTATCAATTAATTCTTATCGAAATACTAGTATCTCTAGCTGGTGAGTTGGTGCAATATGATCGATCCAAATCTTGAGGGATTTGGATTTGACAAGAGGATGGCAGTCATTCAAGTGGCTGATTTATTTACACTGAGATTGATGTTCCATCATTTCATATGTCAGAGGGTCTAATTATTATATATTCCTGGGGGTGTTTGTCCTTAATTCTATTTTCAACGTATCCAGGTTACATTTGGGATTCTATTTCTGGTAATGACGGCGTTTGACATCTATTTGGGCTACATCTCAGAGGCTGGATACAATATTATATTCCCTCTCTTCTGATGTCATAAGGGCAACGTTCTATTTTTTCCTTTTTTTCCTTTCTGGGTAGATGTACTGACCATATTCTCATCGGGATCTTTCAAATGCTAAAGTGTGCGATCTGATTTTTCGTCAGTGTCCTCTCATTCTCACCTGTACTGCGAAAGGCTGCCTTAATATCTTTCATACATTTGTAGATTGTTTCTCGATTCTGCATATTGATCTTGCACTACTTCGCGGTGCTCGGGGGTGTGGAATACTGTCTTCGGTTGTGTCCTTACAATGTCATGATGGATCATGCGAACATAACACATGGGTCCTTCCTGGGCCTTGAGTCGGACACCTCGGCACATGAGGCTTTCATCTGGGCTACAATGGATGCCGAAAGCCAATTTGCTCGTGAAAGTGAGATTGACAGTCTAGTCCTCAAACAGGTTTCTCAATTCATTCAGCCTGCGGAGGGGAATACTCAACAGGTTGCGGAAGGACTGAAATGCAGGAAGAAGGCCTTCTACAAACACAAGATGGGGATCAAGGAAATTCAATTGGACCACGATGATTTATGCCGCAGGGTGGCTAGTTTTCAGAAGCGTGTAATGATAGCGAGATGGATGTTTCTCGACGGCAAGGACGTCGATATGGATGATTGAGTTCGGCAAGTATGGTTTCCATTGATCGGTTATGCTCCCAGAATCAAGTGAGACTGTCTTTACAACTTTGTCTTAATTTTACAAGCGAGTCAATTATGTTGTCAAGCGAGCCTGTCTATTCAACTCTGTCTTAATTTTTCAAACGAGTCAGTATTTTTGACATTTTACAAGCGAGCCAGACTATAGACACACTACGAGCCGGTTTAAAATATTATTATGTTGAGCTATTTCACTTTTCAATCACCTGTTTCTATCTGTTTTAAGCGTAGGTGAATGATCATTTCTCTCTACAACACGAGCCTATTTTCTCTCCTGTTGGTACAGACAACGAGGCTATCTATTCATATCTCTTTCTAATTTGTCAAGCGAGCCAGATTATGATGACTTATTACAAGCGAGCCAGCCAATATGCATACAAGCGAGCCGGTTATCTATATATATGTCAAGCTATCTCTCTTTTTTGTATCAATGCTATCAATTTCATATGTTGCAGTGCTTTTTTCAATCCTCCTGGACTTTTTCTTTCAACAGGGCCTCACATGTTTTTATCAAGCGAGCCAGTTTTTTCCTTCGCTCTGTTTTTCATCATTTTCTTACAAATCTATGATGAGTTCAGTATAGATGGCATCGATCTCCTCTTTATTTGGGTTGATCTGTTTGTTTTATTTTCTCTGGACTCGATATTTGGCTTTGGTGGTTTATTAACCCCGATTATGTATGATCTCTTCATATTTTTTGTTTTGACTCCTTTCTTCCTCAGAAGTTGTCACAATGGAAATGTTGATTTGGATCATGTCTTTCTTATCTACTCTAGATGAGAATGTAATGTTACGATATATGTACTGTTAATATAAACATCTTAACCTCAACCGTTGACTGTTGGAAAGAATGGTGTTATTCTATTTGTGTTCTTCAATATTGAAATCAGAAAATATGATTAATGAAAAATTGGAATTAACAATCGAAATTGACAAATTTGTTATTCTATTTGTGTTCTTCAATATTGAAAACTAATTTAGGTAATAATTAAAACCATAATTAGGTAAGAGGCCATAATTAGCATTTTGTAACCTATCATAAGACACCAATGTGCTTTTTTACGGGGTTGGAGATCAAGAGTAGAAGCAGATCTAGAGTTTTCATTCAAGGTCCTAATGGAGGAGCTCATAGGGGTGACTGCATGTTGCCTTGGTGACATGGCATCCAAGCCTAACTTTGGTTTGAATGAGCTAGACTTCGTGTTTTCCACTCTTTTTGTTGGCTCCATCGTCAATTTTGTATTGATGTACTTGTTGGATCCCTCAGCAGCAATGTCAGCACAGACTCTCCCTGGTCTTTTTTCAATCTGCCCTATAAGCCACATGTTTGAGACAGGATCCTTTAGTGTCCTGGAAATACTGGGTACCTTTGTTTATAAAGGTACCCTGTTTGCAGTTGTTGGGTTTGTTGCAGGCCTTGCAGGGACTGTATTGTCTAATACATTGATCAGTGTCAGAAAGAAGATGGATCCCAACTTTGAAACCCCAAATAAGGCACCCCCCACACTCCTGAACGCATCCACATGGGCTATTCACATGGGCTTAAGTAGCAATCTTAGGTATCAAACTCTAAATGGCATTAAATTTTTGTTAGCAAAAGGATTTACTCCATTGACATTTAAGGCTTATGTGGTTGTGCTTCGATGTCTAAATAATGTACTCGGTGGAATGAGTTTTGTGGTCTTAGCTAGACTAACTAGTTCCCAGAATTTTGATGTGCCACCACCCTCATCGCAAGAAGAAAAGGCTGATTTCTTACTAGATCAGGGAAAGGATCTACAATTTGAACAATCTGCTTGATCCAGTCGTGTTCATGAACGAGTCTGCTTTGAAATTTCTTTGGTTAGAGGAAGGTTCAAAAGGTCGGGAGTCTAGGAATGCAAAACAAATCATATGCAATATGAAATAGGCTAGCAGATGAATGGTTAGCTTGTTGTGAGACTCTATTTTCATGTGAGTTGTCATTTCCAGTTTTTTATCACTATAGTTTGCAGCATGGTTGAAAGGAACCAAATCCATGGGCAAGATCCTAGATTACCTAATGCCACATGATTATTTTAAGCTGTTTTTTTCCAAATTTTAAGGTGGAAATAAATGAATTTTCATTCCATGCTAAACAAGATACAAACATTATGGAACAATTGACATTTCTTCCAATGAAGTAGAATAACTTGATAAATTGTGTGATGGTTATCACTGTTGATCAGATGTTAAAGAAGAGAATTTCTAGCATATGCTTTATAAGACCAAGGGTAAATAGTGATTAACCCTCAAACCAAGTATTAGATTCGTTTCTTTCCAATTTCTTGCTGCTGTGTTCTTGCTAGTTATGATAGGTGCTGAGTTTATTTAAATTAATTGTGAATCATCGGCCTTGATGACAAGCTAAAAATTTAAATTTCTGTAATTATTCAGTTTTCTTATTATTGAATCTTGCTCACTTCCAAAAACCTTGTTTCTAAACTTATTGATCCTTTATATTTTAACCAAGACCTTTCTCACAAGTAGGAAGCCATTGTGAAGGGCAATTATTATAATTGTTTCATGTATCCATTCTCTCTGATTACTGTACTCCACTGTCTTTAGATAATAATTCGAAGCAAATTATAAGTGAAAATTTTGTCAACTTACTCACAAGTAGGAAGCCATTGTGAAGGGAAATTATTATAATTGTTTCATGTATCCATTCTCTCTGTACCCCACTTTCTTTAGATAATAATTCGAAGCAAATTATAAGTGAAATTTTTTTCAACTTACTAGAGGCTTGTAAATCTACATTTCATTGGTATTTTAGTGATTGTTTGAAGGATCCCTTTTCTTTGATTACTGTACTGATTGGCTATGGAATATGAGAAAGCTAGAGAAGTAACACAATCTCAAAACTATGGAATATCACTTTTGGTGTCATCGACACTTTCTTGTATGTATTATGGAAGAAAATTCCACACAAATCACCTTGTTACACATGCAAAATATTCGGGCATGAAGAATTTGATGATAATACTTGTAAGCTCAGTTAATTTGGTGTCATCAATGATCCAATGTTGGGTGGAATGGTTCAAAACTCTTTTCCATCCTATTTCTGCAAGTAATCTCTGTATGAAAGAAAAGGGAAAGAACACAATGATGCTCTTTTGGAAAATGCACTACAAGCCTGGCTTTACCTCCCTTCACCTTTACATCCCAAACTACAAACTCTAGTTTCTGAAATTGAGATTCTTAACTTGATAGTTTGAGTTCTTTCATATCAAGCTTTCTGGTCAGACGGTGGAACAATAGCATTAGGTCAACTTACTGATTTCTTTGCAAAAAGCACAAAACAAAATAGAAGATTAAATGGGAAGTTTGGTGACTATCTCCATTTCTATTAAATGTTGTTCTTTCAATTCTTAAAACAAGGGTGAGTGAATGTAGAAGTATTTATTAGACGAAATCAATCAAAATTTTGTGTGGAGTTGCCACAAAAAAATGAATGAACAGTGATTTGAATGGCTAGCAAAACTTGTTTGAGGAAAGATTTGAGAAATAGTTATTAACTTTGCCTTTGGATACTTAGGAGGAGTCGAATTTGTTCTGAACAAACATCTGCTATAAAAGTAGAAAACATTCAAATACATGTCCTTTTGTTAAAATGGTTTCTTGCATTGTTACATGGCCATAAGTCAATAAACTGCTGGATTTCAGGACATGATTAAAAGGAAATGACAATAGGCAACAACATCATGTGGCATGGGAACCTTTGGTTTAGACAGTAATGTTTGAAATCATATCCAACATTCTACTATAATTATCCATATTCTTTGAACGTTTTATTTTCTTTTGGAATAAATATTTTATCCAATATGTTCCCTAACAAAAATTGCGAGCACAGATTTACCTTACAAAGAAAACCATCTTTAACCAAATTGTAATTGCTGTCAGGATGATTTTTTGCTATGACAAACTCAATTCATTTAGAGTATTGCAATAATGACCCAGAACTAATGAGGTAGGGAGAAATTCATTCACATTCTAAGGAGTTGGAAGTGTGGGGCAATTCATTCACATTCCAAGATGTTGCCAAGTGAAAAGGTTTTCAAAAAACATTAAAAGCGAGTAAGGAGTGTTGTTAAAAAATTGTCCAATAAGTAAAGAGACGAGGTCTGCAGTCTCCATACAACACTAGGCTCACCTGGCGATCAGTGCAATAACAACACATCAATATCTTATAACTTCAAAGTATAACCAAAGACTAAATAAATTTTATTAACAAGAATCACCTGCCAGCCTGCTTCAATGCTATTAAGATCATAACCATCAAATGATCCCGCAGAACCCACATCTGAGACAGAATGTGTTTGCGGCTCCTATGTGGGGATTCCAAATGTTCATAGCTTCTTTCGCACCAAAATATTCTCCTCCTTTCAAAAAAGCTATGGCATGCTGCAGAGAAAATAAAGAACAAAAATCATATGAATTAAACAGGCGTGATGCACAAAGAAAAACCATACACCCAGTAATTAAATAATTGCACCAAGAGAAATGGGTATATACTAAGGATTTGAGGAAGTAAAGGTGTACAATGCTTAAAATTTAATAATTGTAGCAAGAGAAATGGGGTCTCTGCTGAAAAATTGAGGGAGTAAATGTGCACAATGCTTAAAAATAATGTGAGGTCCAACTCCAAACCTCAGAGCAACTAAACCCATCTGGCTTAAATATAAATATGATTTGATTACCCTACCTCGTGTTCATTTCCACTAATAATGGTTGATTTCTGAGAAACCGACATGTTCAAATATTTAGGTTTAGGGTAGTCTGTAAGGAAGTGGAGAACACCGGTGCTAGACAAGATGACAGAGTTGACCGATAAGCCTTGTAGGGAAAGCATATTGCCTATGACTTGGTTCGCCACAAAGCCTGCAAAATTCATCATCCCATATTGTCCCATTAAGTGCCGCAATTTCCCTCAACTGCGCCCGCTTGTGCTCATTCAAACCCTCGTCAACAGGCATAAGAAGCTTCTCCACCATGCCCGCAGCTTTTTCCAAAGCATCCCGTGTCTCCGCCTCGACCAAAACATGCAGGTCCTCATTCTCAGATGGATGAGGTTTCAGATCATGTTTCTGCTGTAATCTACCTTCCTTGACAAAACCCTTGCCTCTTATAACAATCTTTACACCAGTATCCTTGTCCATTCTCTTCTGGGTGTTGCCTCTAGGCCTGGTTCGCCACAAAGCCTGCAAAATTCATCATCCCGTATTGTCCCATTAAGTGCCATAGATTTACCTCAACTGTGCCCGCTTGTGCTCATTCAAACCCTCGTCAATAGACATAAGCAACTTCTCCACCATGCCCGCAGCTTTTTCCAAAGCATCCTGTGTCTCCGCCTCGACCAAAACATGCAGGTCCTCATTCTTGGATGGATCAGGTTTCAGATCACGTTGCTGGTGTAATCTACCTTCCTTGATAGAAACCTTGCCTCTTATAACAATCTTTGCACCAGTATCCTTGTCCATTCTCTTTTGGGTGTTTCCTCTTGGGCCGATAAAATTATAAAGCTTCGGTGGACGGTAATCTGCCAGAGGCTTAAATGCTGGGTTTTGCTTGATAAGCTGGGAAATGACCTCCTATCTCTCCCTCGTAAGATTTTCTCGAGCTCTGAATTCCCTTGTATTGATTCTAATCCCGTCATTATCATAGATGGGCTCCAGGGATGGCGACCGAGCACCCTCTGGCCAGTCATCTAAAGGCATATCCATTAACCATGCATTCAAAGCCTATACCTGAGGATCAAGTTCCATGCCTCCAGTTAACTCTTTAACAAACCCTGGAAGCTGGATTTCCATAAGTGGTTTTGGCTCATCAGCCCAACAGGTCTTTCATTTCCTAACGGACCCAGCGCTATCCTGCATTTCTCCCTCGCCTTCCATCTGAGGACCCCAATGGGATCACCGCTTCCTACTGCTGCTCACTTCTGCAGTACAAGCACCCTGCGTTTCAAATTGGCTCGAACCCTCCACTCGATCTTCCAACTTCATTGCTATATTCTCCAACAAAGCTGGATTCAAACCCCTATTCTTGCCCTCTTCGTTTCCGCTTCTTGTATTCACAAAGCCAGTTTCCTCTTCCTTGGCTACAACAGGTTTCTTATCCTACCATTGGGTTGCGATTGAAGAGGGCCTTCTAGATGGTGCACATCATCCTGTTTCTGGTATTCTGCATAACCTTTATCTCCTCTGCCATGGTTCTGGTATGGCGCATAATCCTAACTGGATTCCTGCTTCTGGTACTCAGCGTCCTTTTGCGCTACTTCCTGGCCTTGGTATTGCATGTATGTTTGTTGCTTTGGTTCCTGGTTTTGGTACTTACTGAACTCTTGCTGGCTCTGGTATTGATCGTATCTTTGATCGGCTTCGTGGTCAGTGTATTGTGCATACCTTGGGCAGTTTGCTAGTTTTGATACTGCTCATACCCTGATCTCTTCCCCTCACACATGGTTCAAATCCCTCCAATACCTTAAAACCATCTCTCCAAACCTTCCAACAAACAGTGGCGTAAGCGTATAAAGAGCGTACATTTGTCAAATTTTGATTTGCTGGAAGGATGATAACAAAACCTTCCTATTGGTTGGGGTGAACAGTGTTTGCTCACCCAAAGCTCGCAAAGAAAATGCCTCTAGCATAATTATTGCAAGAGTAACCATATAGGGGAGTAAATACTTAATAAAAATGGCTCAAGTTCCTAGATTCATACTAAAAATCGAAGTTGTCGAGACAAATACTCAAAACTAGTCATTTTTTTAAACGTGACATTACTCATGATTGTTTCCAAATCAATTAGATAATGCAAATATTTTCTTTCCCTATTTCTCAATATATTTGATTTTTTTTTTTTTCATATCCTAAGGCTTGAAAAATAATAAAATAATGTTATTATACAATGGAGGAAACAAGTGTCATGGGAAAGAAAACTAGTTCCTAGTGTAGGGAACATATCTATTTTCAATTCAAGGGATGTGTGTAGGATAAGGACACTATTAGGAGTGTTTCATCAAGGATAAATGTGTAAATATGAAAAAGAAATAGATACAAGGCTATTAATTGAAGAGAATGCATAAGTGATAGGTTATGAAACATCAAATTGAAGTTGACATCAGGCTCGAGAACACAAGCAGTACAATACAATGTAGTGTTACAACGCAACAATGGGAACCCCATCTAGAAAGGCCAAAAAAAAAAGATTAAGAGAAATTTATGAGGTTTCATTAAAGGGTCATTTCAAGGGTAAATAGGGCTCCAAATCCTATGAAAATATTACAACATTGATGCTCAATGGATATCAAGGTACTAATTAGTCCCACAGAAGGTAGGCTCTACAATGAAATTACAACACTTTTAAAAGCAGGAAAGAAGGTGTGTGTCTGAAATTAGTGGGGTATATTCTATGGTAGCAATGATATTGAATTGATTAATATAGAATGAACTATGGGAAACTATTCCTTTTATTCCAATTTTTGAATAAATTACCTACCACATAATATCTAAAATGGACAAAAGTGATGGAAAAAATCGCAGAAAATCAATTTAGTTTGTCATATCACCTAAAAAACTAAAAACACCACTTTAGAAAGAACTTGCTTATAATTAATAAAATTAATAAAAACATAATAAATTTTTTTAAACATTATAAAAGGGGAAAAATCAACCTAATATAAGTGAATATGATAAGTTTTACCACTTCATTTTCACTTTTACTCCAAATTTGTACATTTTGGTCAAAATATTCTAAAACTTTGAAAAAGGATTTTTAGAGCTATAACCATTGGGTTTTTATTTCATTAGGACCAAGTGAATCTACATTATGTTGTATTCCATTTTAATTTCCATTTAAATTTTTATTTCTATCCTAAAATTGAGTTAAAAGTTATTTATAGAACTTAGGGTGCACATATGAACTCTCCCAGGGCATTTCAACATTATGAACCCCAAAAAAATGTGGGTTGCATGCAAAATCTAACAAAATTATTCAACATTATCTATTCGGGGCATGCCTTTGCAATCGTTATGGCATTACCTCTACTCACGAAGTAATTGGAGGTCAACGGAGGAAACTAAATGTTAAATGTTTTTATAAATTAAATGATATCGAATCTTTAATCATCGCCCTTGCAGCCAACGAAATATTGATATGTGGCAGCTCCTCACAGCCAGTGAAATCTTGGCATGTGGCAGCTCCTCAGCAGATTTCTCTGAAATTGATTACGTTTGAAATTCTTATTGAATGAGTGAAATTTACACAACACTAGAGTTTGATTTTGCTGAATGACTGACATTTACACGGAAGATTGAAATTGATTACGTTTGAAATTATTCAATGACTGAAATTTACATAGATCTAAAATTGAATGTGATTGACATATTCGATCGCTAGTGGATAAGAATTGTTTGCTGGTGGATAAGAAGTTACCGCACCTCCACTCCCTGCAATTGTTTGTGTCTTTTCATGGCATCCGATATTAATTCTTGGAATTATGGTTTATCAACTCTAGCCACCCAACCATTTAATACATAGAAAACAAGAAATGCAACCATTTAATCCATTTAATGCATTGAAGACTACAATATTGCCGAGTTCCACCTTGCAGCCGACTTCGATGTGCAGCAGACTTCGATCTGCTTAAATGGACTTCGATCTGACTAAAAAGAGTAGTGCCGACTTCCAGCTTGCAGCCCCGCTTCCAGCCTGAAGAACTTGCAGTTGCAGCCGAGTTCCACCTTGAAGAACTTCGGATTTATAAATTGCTGGTAAGCTTCTGTTACCTGCAATTAGAAATAATATCAGTGCATTACAAATTTAGGAACAATATCAATGAGATTTTTCTTAATGTTTTCATCGCACAGTGAAAAGGGTTACAATATTAGATGAGGTGAAACGGAAAATAATACAACTCTGTGAACAAACTGTTTGATTCAAACAGCATTGAAAATTTCAAAAACAATCAACAATGTCATCTAAGTTACCTTCTTATAGCATAACTGAAGATGGAAGCTTTGATTAAGCCATCCTTCTCCTCAATCTGCCACTATAGTTCATCCACTTTCATCTGCGTAGTCTCCATATTAATAGCTAAATTAACGATTACAATCTTCTGAAGAGTTGAACTGGTGAAAATAATTGGTTTGAACATAAATAAGTAGTTCGCCTATGTATATTTTGCAAGCACAAGAAACATAAAACAAAGTAGAAAATTCATTGTACTGTCATTGTGTATCCTGTTAGAATAGGAAAAAGGATTGTGTATCTTGTTAGAACATGAAACATGACTAAAAAACTGATTATAGAGTCCCTTACCCTTCTCTGATTTTTTCTGGCTTCATCGCCATGAATGGATTCAAGAAGCTAGAAATGTTGATGACAGGAGCAGGTCTTTAACACCATTTGGATTTATTCTCTCCACTGTAGAGCCTATTGATCACCATCCCAAAAAAAATAAACACAAATTAGGATTAAATTTAATTATTACAGGTTTTGTGGTTCAATGTCTTGGCAAGATTATATAAGTCCAACTACGAGTTTTAAATATATTATCGAAAAACAAAAATTTAATTTAATTTTTAGAATTTTTGTTGTTTAATCTCAAGCAAAAGTATATAAACTTAGAATTTTTGTTGTTCAATCGAGAGCAAAACTATATAAACTTAAAAAGTTTTGTGGTTTAATCTAAAGCAAAACTATATAAACTTAGAATTGCCCCAAGTGAGATTTTTTCAGTTAGAAAAAAATATTAAAAAAAAAATCATTACCAATCATAAACAGTAGGGCTCTGTGGGTCTGCTTTGTTGAATTTTTGAGACCCAATTGTCTTGGTATTGATATTACTCAACGGATGGAACACACTTCTCCATACATTCTCCCGATCTCGCAGAGTTGCTGTACAATTCATTTTATACACACACCATACATCATTTAATCTGGTTTCTATGTAATAATACACTGTGAACAATGCCGTGAAAGGGAGTAGAATTCAAACGAAAACTCAGCCTTACCCTTTACTTCTTTACAGAGTTGAGGGGTTGATTTCTCAATGGAAACCAATTTGCAATAGTGAATGTTGATGTTCTGACTTCCAACCCCAAGAGTCAATCACCACAACCTTCGCAAAGAAGGAGAATGATCGAGCGAAAGATGGAATGTTGTATAAAGTGATAATTGCATCAACCCCAACCCCTAATACAATGCCAACTGTATGGAAATATTGATAATGTCGCAGGCTACAAGAATCCATAGATATCTTAGGCTAGCAGCGCTGCAATTTCGTGCCTCCAACTTACTTATAATAGTCCACCATAAGAAGTATGTCTATTATTTTCTATGGCAGCATAGGAACTCCGAAAGAAATAAAACCGCACTGGATAAATTGCGCTTGAAATAACTAGTCGACTACTTGCCTGCACAAAGTAGTCCCTCTGTCTCTCATACAAAGCCACAAAAAGTCAATAATATATAAACTTAGAATTTCTCCAAGTGAGATTTTTTCAGTTAGAAAAAAATATAAAAAAAAAACCATTACCAATCATAAAAAGTAGGGCTCTGTGGGTCTGCTTTGTCGAATGTTTTAGACCCAATTGTCTTGGTATTGATATTACTCCCCGGATGGAACAAACTTCTCCATACATTCTCCTAAGCTCGCGGAGTTTCTGTAAAATTAATTTCATACACACACCATACATCATTTAATCTGGTTTCTATGTAATAATACACACCATTCTAAGAAATAAGTTGGGAGAAAGTAGATCAAAATATTCATGGGGAATAACTCACAGGAAGAAGATGAAGAAGTGGCTGCATTTGGTGAAGATGGAGGGACCAAATCAACCTACAACATACCAAGTAACAAATTTTAAAAAAATCAGATGAAGTCAACACGTTCACAACTTCTGGATTTCCAACATGAATGCATTTCAACAAATTTTAAGAGCACAGGCACCTGCAATGTATAAGCCATCCTGTAAACCCCGGATTTAACCTTCCATGGTTAAGAATGGTATGTGTTCCTCCAACAATAACGGAATGAACTCATTGAACTTGCGCAGGGCAGAGTGGCATGTGAGGGCACCATGATCGGGATCTCCTCTGGGAAATTGGGCTTGATCACTGTAAAATATAGCACCTTCGTCCCACCCAGACATGGGTCACTACAATAGTCTGGACGTCGACGAGGTAGATCTGTTCTGTTCACAGACTCGATTTCAAACAAACACCTGCTTAGAATGGCTCGACACAGTAGCGAAACTGTCGTTTTAAGCCTCCGAATGTAAGAAATGATGTGGGCAACACAAGAAGGAAACGAATGCTGGACGGGAACCGAATCGAGAAAAGGGTTTCTAAAACCACAGAAAATGCTAAATAGATTTGTTCGAGACCGTTAAACTTCTGAGTCGAATGCAGACTTTAAGAATACTTGGAGGAGAATGCATTGTGTTAGCCGATAGAATAAACAACCAGAGAAGACACATCAAAACGAGAGCAAACAAAATTAGAAATGAGTAAACAAAAAACAGCACAGTTACACCACTGTGGGTGATAAGCGGAGAATTGAGTTAGGTGGCGAGATAGTGTGAAAGAGAGATAAACTCTCATGCAGCAGAACACGTGGCCACATTATTCTCTAATAGAGGGGGTCTATCGTATTCTATGTGTGAATATTTTAAATTTCCATGAGTAAGGTCTTAGTTTAATCGTAATTTCACGTAGAAACCAAGTTATAAAATGATGGTTAGCATATGTTGTTTTTCATTTGACTTTTCATTTTGCAATTTGACACATATCTATGGAAAGGACCAATCTATTAATGTTAATAACTCAAGCCGTATATGTTTATGGATGAATAATATATTTGTTTCAATTTAATTAATAGTTGGCATATATTGTTTTCGAGTACTTGTAAATATTGGTTGTGGTTTCTATGTAAGCGAGTATTAACCTGCTTTAAATTGTCAGTTAATGGTTTCTTGGTAGAAATGAAGTATTCTTTCAACAAAATTTAGAGTCTATATAGAAGCTAAACTAAATTTTGGTTTATGTTTCAGTGGATTGATCAATCTTGCTATTTTTTAGGTAGAAGGAAAATTTGTTTTTTTGGTTAAAAAGTGAGGATATCGAAGGTATCACTTGACTGCTTCCGATTTTAGCAGAATTTAGGGGCATTTTGTGGGATGATTTGCACTGTACTTGTAAGTTTTCCATAAATGAAAATTTTTCAATCTATTGGAAAATTTATGTTCAAATGTTTCTGAATTTTTTGATCCAGCCTTTAGTTGTGTAATTATCCTTTTAATACTTCTTCTGTTTCACGCTCTATTTTCCCTAAAAAAGGGCAAACACCTTTGTTTTTGCATCATATCAGAAGCTTTAAAGAATTGAGCGGCTTCCCAACATTTATTTATCTTTTTGTTTTTCAACAACTCAAGAGAATTTCTTCTTTTGTTCTTCAACAAAAAAAATCATTCGTCTTAAAATAGTTTAAAAAAAGACACAATTGACAACATTGTCAAATTTAACTCACGACTTAGTTCATTAAAGTCAAATTTGTTTGTTAGTTAAAGTTAAAATTAAATAAAGTTAAAATTTAATGAGGAAATATTTTACTCATTATAATAATATTCAAAGAATAAAGTCTAACACTTTGGAAATCTCAACTTTTACTAAATCATAAATTATTATTTCAAAATATATATATTAAAATAATTTAATATAATATACATTAAAATTGTCAAATTAAACTTTTCGGTGACATCATCCCATGAAGCTATAATCTGAAGTAGAAACTTTACATTTGTCCAACTTCAAAATGTTAACCTTTTTTAACTTTGCATTTGTCCAACTTCAAATTGTTCCTATTTTTAAGATATTTTCTTCCATACTCTTGAAATGGGAGAAAATCTTAAACACAAACCAAGATGACTGGTTCAGAAAATTAAAAATTAAATTATTAACAATGGAGGCATATTGAAAATTTATCTAAAATCAACATGATTAGTTCATAAAACTAAATTATTAACAATGGAGATATATTCACAATTTCTCTTGATAAATATTATTTGAAAGTAATGTTAATGTTGTACAAATTTATTTAACATAATTAGTTTCAATACATCTTAGAAAATTTAGACCCCACAATCTATGATTTATTATCTTCAACTATATCATTGAACTATTTAGTTAAATTTCAATTAAGAAACACAAATATTAATTTTCAACCACCAACCACTAATTTTGAACATGAATTTTGCATTATTTGTATTTTAGACAACTTTTCTTCTTTTATAGAAATGAAATTTGTGATCATTAAGACATGAAAGGTATTAAATTCTTGTTATTTATAGAAGGCATAAAAATTTTAATAATTCCAAGGACTATGGATTTATCATTGTATAAGATTTTTCGTTATATTGGGGCATTCAAGGCACAATGGATTTATGCTTTAAGGTGAGCACCTAAAAAATTTAATAGAAAGTTTTTATGAATCTTGTAAATTCTTGTTTATTTCCTTCAGCTCTCTTAAATTGCAAACTTAGAAGTTTTCGTTCCTTTATGTACACATCCTCTTCTTCAGTTTCTTTACCTTCATATTTATATTTGCTAGCAGCACCTTGTTTTACGAAAACAACTACATCGCCATGGAAACATCCTTGACCCGCAATGGGCTCTCGTCACTCCTTGCTGGTGCTATCGACCTGCAACCAACCCTACAGATCATTGCACTTGAACAGATAAATGCTGCTCGAGCTACAACGCCTCGCTACCGCGTATCATTGTCCGATGGTGCTCACAAGCACACCGTTCTACTTCCTTCTTCACATACAGAGTTTGTGCAAAATGAGGAGTTGCGAATAGGCTCGATAATTTGGTTCAAGAAAAGATCGTGCACGTATGCACATCATTCCATGTAAGCTACGCACATGCCACCTCCCCGCTTCCTCCCCTTTACTGATTCTCCTCTTATGTCCCTTCTTCATCTCAATTCTCATTCCTAACATTTTACTTCCCCTCTTTGCTAATAAATATCTCATTCTTGCAGGTCACTTTGTCTCATCGATCTTGACATACTGCAGCGTGTTGCACCATTGGTTGGTGACCCAACCCCTATTATTCTTTCCACTGAACAGATGATCCAAGCCACCTTGTCCTCCTCTTCTTCGTCTCCCTTTTCACCGCCACCCTCCCTTGACATTCACTCCTTGTCCTCCCAAAAATCCACCCTATCATCTACAACTGTTCTCCCTTTTAAAGCACTCTCCCCTACCCAAAAATCTTGGTCCATCCAGGGCAGAGTCCTTTCAAAGACACCCCTTCGTGAATTTAGCAATGCACGGGGAGCCTTTGAAGAATACTGCAAGGTTTGTGTGTCGATCTCGTGTTGCACCATTGGTTGGTGACCCAACCCCTATTATTCTCTCCACTGAATAGATGATCCAAGCCACCTTGTCCTCCTCTTCTTCGTCTCCCTTTTCACCGCCACCCTCCCTTGAAATTCACTCCTTGTCCTCCCAAAAATCCACCCTATCATCTACAACTGTTCTCCCTTTTAAAGCACTCTCCCCTACCCAAAAATCTTGGTCCATCCAGGGCAGAGTCCTTTCAAAGACACCCCTTCGTGAATTTAGCAATGCACGGGGCACTGGAAAATCACTAGGGTTTGACCTTGTCGATCGCGACAACGATCAAATCCACGTCTCCACCTTCAATGAGTTGGCAGAATCCCTGCATGCTCTCATTAAAATTGGCCACATTTACAATGTTGCAAATGGGACCATAAAGATCTCCAACCCTTCATATAACCATCTCAAACGACCATTCAAAATCCTCCTCTTCTCTTCATCAACAGTGTCACAAGTCTTCGCTGATGACCTTACAATTCCTTCCCATACCTCTCAATTTGTGCCTATAAGTTCCCTCAAACATTCACCTCCTAATTCAATCGTTGATGTCATAGGTATTGTCGCCTCCCTCTCTCCTGCGTCTATCATTCACAAACGTGATGGCTCTGAGACTTCGAAGAAAAATATAACTCTTCGTGATATGTCCGGGAGCAGCATTGATGTCACTTTGTGGGGCGAACACTACCATGCTGAAGGTCGTACACTCTCCAAAATGCGCATGGCTCGTGAAATTTCTGTACTTGCAATTAAAGGGGGAAGGATCTTCGAGTTCAATGGCCAAACTATCTGCAAAATCCTGACCACTTCGCTACTTATAAATCCAGATGTCCCTGAAGCACAACAACTGAAAGAATGGTGTGACGGAGAAGGAAATAAAGCACCCTCACCGTCGCTCAGCCGCAAATACAAAAGTACAAGCAAGAGGCCTTTGAGTTCGAAAACAATTGCCGACATTTTGTCAATGCAACCTGATGAAAACATCCCATGGATTTTGCTTCGTGCTACTGCTACCTCTATTAACATGGATGATTTCTACTTCCTCGCATGTCCCCTTATCATTGATGGGATCCAATGCATGAGAAAGGCTTTACGACAAGATGACAACACCTACCAATGCTCGAAATGTGAAGGCTCGTTCAATGAGTGCGACTATCGTTACATTCTTCGACTCCATTTGCAAGACCACACTGGCCAGCTTGAAAATGTTGTTGCTTTCGACGAAGCTGCAACTGCCCTTCTTGGCATCTCCGCAAAGGACCTCTGCCTCCTCTCAACCGATCCTGAAAGTGTTTTCGACATATACAAAAAAATCAAAGGACGCCATTTCCTCTTCACACTATCTTTAAAGAGGGATAGATTCAACGGTGTTGAACGAATACGCCCAACTCTTATGCACGCAGAAGAAATTGCGTACGATGAGGCATCAAATACCCTCCTAAAGGCCCTACAATTAGGTCCTCCCCCCGCCAACCCATTCTAACACAAACTCTAAGCGTTTGTTTCTTGCTCTCACTCATCTCTCCCACACCTCTCATTCAATACATACTTTCCCCATAATAGCTTCTTGCTAAGATGCCCACCCTCCGCCACACATTTTCAATTCCTTCCCATCGTTCCCCTTTTAGTCTTCTTAAACCTTGATTGCCATTCCTCATCCATTTTTCAGACATGTTTTGTAATCGTAACTATATATTTTCATTGCCCTTCTACTTTCTACTACTTCTCCTAAACGCTTCATCGCCCACTCCTTTCTTCATGACGTTTTGTATATATGTCATTCCACTATGCTTTAATGGATCTTTCTAATATATGAACATTTAGTCACATAGTTTTTCCTTTCCTCCTTCATTGTTTGATATTCTTTACAACACACACATTTTCTAAATGTACATATGAATATGCTATGCTTACTATAAAAAATAATACATAAATTTCTTCTTCTCTTTTTGTAAAATACAAAATATGTCTTCACTTTACTCTAGCCAATACATGCAACATGTGGTTGATTTCAAAATAAATGTTTTTCAATTTGAAATATCCAACACACATTTCTAAGCAACCCATACTGAATACATTTTCTCTTTAATAATCACTCGCAATATACTTCATGCATTTGACATACCTTTCCTTACTTGCGACAGCTATGCCAACCCCACCAGAAAACAATGTGGAAAGGGAACAACAACGACACCACTACGCACTTATAAAGACATCATCAATGCACGTCGTCGCCTCCTCTATTCAAATCATCGAACAAACCTTCACTCTCAAACCAACAATACTCCCATTCCTTCAAAAAATTTCGTCCTCCCCATACATCCCACCCAAACTTTCCAACTTCCCCTTCCATCTCCACTTCCTAACCGACCCTTTCCAAATGCTTCAACTCCTTCAAATCTTGCCTGCCCTTTACATATGCCACCCCATGTTCCTCCCTTTCCACCTACCCAACAATTTCTCCCCATCCTTCTCCAACATGCACATTTCCGCTTTCGTCAAAGGATCGATGCACTTTGTCCCATCCAAGTTTGCTCAATTTGTCATGAAGCTTACCCATCCATGAAAAGAAAAACAAGTCATGGAATAATTTGTTGTACCCGTTGTGTTGCCGAACGATCAACGCATCGTTTCTCCTCTACAAATAACATGGACCCAGGTATCCAACCACATGTCCTGTCCTGCCTAACTCAAGTTGAAGAGATGCTCATTGCTCGTGTCAATCCCGTTCTTCAAGTCACCCATGCACATGGTGGCCAATTGAAATATTCTGGTCATACTATTAGCTTTCCACAAGATATCACAAATATTGTCACCCCTCTTCCTCGCATGTTGTCAGAACTAGACATCCTTGTTGTAAACAAAACTAGCTATGATGAAAAAAACTATGCATTTTTTGTTAGTCGAACACATGTCCATGTAGATTTGCAATTCAAACTACAAAATGACCCATACTACAAAGATGTCCATATTAACCAACTTTCCCTCTCTGCTTTGCCTATTTCACCTACCAACATTTCCAACATGCTACACCATATCAACACAGCTTCCATCGCACTCCATGAAGCCATTCCAGAAATTCCTAATTTTGAACTTCCCCACTCATGCCCGTCTGACCTCCACCCATCCTCCTTTGTTTCAACTCTACCAAACTGTCATTCTGAACTTGATGAAATACGTGCCTACATAGATTCCTCCAATTCAAAAACCACCCATTCACTTCAATGGCCGACCATTGGCCTTTCCCCAATCAATGAATACAACACAGAGGGCCTATTCTCCATGGCCTTCCCCACCCTCTTCCCCACAGGATCTCCCATGATTAACCAACCAAGAATTGCAAAAGTGGACATGCAAGAATACGCTATGCATCTAATGCGCTACAATGACAATTGTTTTGCACAACATCCTCGCTTCCGATATTACTTGTACAACCTTATCATGCGCCATCGCAGCCAAGCAACTGCCTCTGTCTTCATTAAAAGGGACCTTTCAAACACCCTTCCAGCAACAGTCGCTGACCTTCGCCACCATCTCCAGCAAACGCCCCCTTCCACCATCCCAGACCAAATTATGCGTATCGGGTCATCCTTGCGTGGAAGTCGTTCTTTCTGGACCAGGGCTAGAGGAGAACTAACAGACATGATCACTCAAATTGGTACCCCTACCATATTCTTCACACTAACTGCAGCTGATACAAAATGGCCTAACTTGCATAATTTGATGCCTTCCAACCCTCCATCCAATTCAAATGAGCACACTTGATGGAGAATCCAAAACATTGTTAGAAACCTGCATCGTGCATCTCAATATATCCATTGCAGATTCACAATATTCCTGGAAGAGGTGTTACTTAAAGGATTCCTTGTAAAGGATTACTGGTGCAGGTATGCATACTATTCCTTCCTTCTCTTATCTTTCATTCCTTTCACTTCCACACATCCAATCTTACTATCTGTCCCCTTCCTTTATAAGGTATGAATGGCAACATCGCGGCTCCGCACATATCCATGGGTTTTTGTGGCTTCCAAATGCACCTGCTATGGACAATCTCGATTGGACCAACCCCACAGTTGTCCACGCGGCTACAGAATTTTTTGATAAGTACTGCACTGCTTGGAACCCTCGTCCGCTTCACAATCGAGCTCCTAGAATAAATCATTCATCTCTACAAGATCCATGCCTCCTTAGCACACATGAAATATTTACAGGCAACCAGTTACAAGACTATGAAAAAGTCCTCAATTCCGTTCAAAGACACACAAATTGCCACTCTTCTACATGTTTACGCAAAAGAAATTACGCTGCAACTTGCCGCTATGGAGCCCCATGGGAGGTTCGCAACACCTCATCTCTTCACATTGATGGTTCTGGCAAAAAAGTGTACTCCCCTGCTAGAAATGATGACAAACTCAACGTGCACAATGCTCAGCTACTTGCAATATGGAGGGCCAACATTGATTTTCAACTAGTTCTCTCACGCCATGCTATGTTGAACTACATTTCAAAGTATGCAGCAAAATCAGAGGCAAAGTCTGAAAGCTACTACCAAATGCTCTCACGCCTCTCACAGTGCTCCCCCCCGGATGCTCCTACTATCACTATCGTCCGCAAAGTCCTCACCGAAATTGTTGCTGATCGAGACATTGGTGCACAAGAAACATGCCACATGCTACAAAAACTCCCACTAACAAAGTGTAGTCACTCTTTTGTCTCCCTCAATGTAAAAAAACAAGTCTTCAAACGTGTATCGCATGAATTAGATGGTCATCTTCCATCAACACCTTTCATCGCCTCCTACATGCAAAGACCATCTGCACTTGAAAGTTTGTCTCTTATAGAAGTTGCACGCTCATGGTCCTTCTCCGCCCGTCAAAAAACATCACCATGGAAACAAATATTCCCTCCCATGGTTGTCCACGTTCTTCCTCGTTACACCTCCATTCCATTGAAAGAATCACCATCCTATGTAGACTTCTGCTGGAGCGAACTCCTTCTATACTTCCCTTTCCGTAGCCTCCCTAATGATATTGGCATATATCCGACACAGGAATTGTTGCACACTGGGAAGAAATTAGACACAAATATCAACCTTGGCATTTTCACCGCAAACCATCCACCCCAGACCTTTCCGACTCTATTTGTTCATCCCCAGACAACCCTCCCCATGCCCCCACACTTGACATGCATGAATGGTAATTTCTCTCTCAACTCCACCCCGGTAACAACCTCCTCCTCGATGAGTTTGAAATGCTTGGCCATCGTGAGTTTTACACAAACCATAATTGGGGCCACTCTACAATCCCTCCACACTTACAAGAAACAGCCATCCGCTTCATCGACTCCACTCGCTCCTCCACAAGATCCCACCAACTCCTAACTCCATGTGCACATTCCCTTTCCTCCTTGTCCCCAAGCCAAACCATTGCATTCAATATCATTTTCTCCCACTTCCGCAACAACATTGCCAAAAAAAACACTCAAAATGATAATCCAAGGAACTGCTGGTACCGGCAAGTCGTTCCTAATTGAGTTTTTAAAAAATGCATTCCTTGAAAGCTCCACCATCGGAAAATACCCCCTGCTACTACTTGCTCCTACCGGTGTTGCAGCATTCCACATTAATGCTTTGACAATCCACTCTGCTCTTCGCATCCCTATATCCTCTATGGAGCCTTTAGAGGGTCAATCCCTCCTAAACCTTCAAGAACAACTTCAACATATCAATTACATTCTAATTGACGAAATGAGCTTCATTGGTCCTAAATTGCTTTCTCAAATTGATAATCGCTTATGCGAGGCATTCCCAGCAAATAGAAACAACCCATTTTGTGGAAGTTCTATAATCCTTGTGGGTGACCTTGGCCAACTACCACCTGTAAAAGACACGCCAATGTATGTAGGAACTTCTCGTGGCACTGCACTTTGGCAAAGCTTCAATGTTGTGCTTACGCTTGCAACAGTATTTCGGCAACAAGGAACAAGTCCTGCATAGATTTCCTTCCACGAAATCCTCTCCAACCTTCGCAATGCAACCCCCACTGTTACTGATTGGAATCTTCTTATGACACGTTCAAAAACAAATCTTCCTGAAGCCGAAGTCAAATCATTCTCCAATTCAATGCATCTTTATTCAACAAATGACACTGTTGACCTGCACAATAAATCGATGTTAAAATTATTAAATCAGCCAGTTGCACGCTGTTTTGCTACCGAAAAGAGGCAACTCGAAACTACACAACCAAAAAATGATCAATTATCAAAGAAAATACTCCTCTGCATTGACCAACGTGTTATTCTCAAAAGCAATTTGTGGGTTGGCGCTGGTCTTGTTAACGGTTCACTCGGCACCGTTCACGTAATCGTATATGCACCAGGTTGTACACCACCAGAACTACCATCCTTTGTCGTAGTTGCCTTCCCTCACTACAACGGTGCACCATGGGATCCTTCGAATCCTACATTTGTGCCAATCCCCCCCATCACAAGGGGTTCGCGCACACAGATGCCTCTCGGCGTGGCATGGGGCTTAACAATCCATAAATCGCAAGGCATGACACTATATAAGGCAACAATCGACATCGGCAACATTGACTGGCAAGGGCTCACTTTCACAGCTATTTCAAGAGTTCGCTCGCTGAATGATCTCTGCATCTCCCCTGCCTTCTCCTTCTCACGCTATTCACGTATGCAGGAGAACCCTTACGTCATGCGCAGGAAACAAGAAGAGGCACACCTTGCATCCAAATATATTACTCACACTCCTTGAAGAGCTCCTACTATTGGTACCTTCCCTTCGCTTGCATTCCACTTTTACTTCTTTCATCTTCTTCCTCATAATAAGACCTTGCAAATTTCCTGCTTCATTTACATTTTCACTTTCCAATATCATTTCAATTCATATTTGTTCCTACTATTTGTTTCTTATTATGCTTTCCATTATTAGTGTAAAATTTTTACATGTTCACTTATATGCTTTTCCCTTCCTTGCAGCAACTATGGATCGCAGCTACCTTTCTCAACTCAACAACTTCTACGAAGAAATCACTGAACAGGAGAATGCACTCCTCACTGTACAGCGACGCTTCTTAGTTCCACCTAGTCTACCACTATACCGTTTGCACCCAACATTGCAACTACTCCAAAAGATCAAAAAATTCATCCGTCTCCTCATTCATGTACATGAAAGAGATGCACACAGGCATCTTCGAGCATACTATCTTAGTCGCGTCCCAACTTTGGACGTCAATTTGTGTTGTCGCTGTCAGGCAACCCCTTGTATTTACGACTAGGAATACCCCCTACTTGCAACCAAACACCTTGCATGCATGATCAGTCTACTATGCTATCACTTGTTCCTCATTTTTTTTCCAAATCGATTTTCTTCTATATTTAACAATATCACTCTTACTCTTTTTGCTTGTGACATGATGTAAAACTTCCTACTATTGTGAGTTTTAATAACATGTAAAACCTTTTTACCATTACATTACTTCAATACAAGTCAATGATGCCTTCGCAAAAATATTTACGATGCACAAGAGATCTATGGTCTACTATATTGTATACTATCTATTTTCATCATATCAAATATGCCTACATATCTAAATCTCACAAATTATTTCCTTTATACGCTCTCATTTTATACGATTATAAATCGATTCACAAGCAAAGCTATTGTTTATTTTCAAATAGTTTGCTTCTAATTTAAATTACATTCGTGCAAATTTGAGTAAATTACTTCTACTATTATTAAGACATAATGATTTAAGATAATAACCACAAAGTTATAAAATTAAAGTCATGGACATGAAATTACCTACCTTCTTTCCTCCTTCAAGTTCAGCAAACAACATATTTAATTTTCATAGTTTTAAATCTAAAAATTCATGTAATCAATCAATGGTAGATTTTACCCCTCATAAATTCACATTCATCATGTTCCCTAACATGTACCACAAAATGATTCATGTCTCCTCCTTCCAGCATTCCCTTGCACCACTGGTGCAATTGCTAGTATTTTAGTTCAGTTATATAAATTAGATGTTTAATAAATGATATCAAATCCTTAATGATACAGTGTGCCTCGAACGCAAGATCACCCGCCCAAAGGGGAGGTGGGTACAGAGAAATGACACACGAGTATGAACTTTGTCAAGCTAGAAGAAAAGTGAACACAGAAAGCCAAGAATGATCATAAGTTCGAGTGGGAAGAAAATGGGAGGTGATTAGGGAGGCGGGTTGGCTATCCCAACCACAAAATCAAGGAAGTGCTAAGAGAAAAAAGAGAGTGAAAAAAAAATAAAGAGGGCATATGGGAAGATCTTCCCTCAAATAAAGAAAGAAATTAGCCAATCTCGAAGTTGTGCTTCATTGTAGAAGGGTATCGAAATAATGATAGCTTGTAATCATTATTTAGGTGGAGATATAGAACCTCATACCAATTGCATTAACTATGAATCATGTTGCATATTTGGAAGTAAATACCTAGCCTTCCAACTCTCCAAACTATGAAGGGAAGTGTGAATATGGAAAACAACATATCATATTTCCTTTGGTGGTTGAGGTGACACCCCATCCCAAGAGTAAAAAAAATAGAATCCATAAAAAACAAATCATATGTATCTTAAAATAAAATAAGCCCTACAATATTACATTTACAATGCATTCCAAATCCATGAATGGATCACTTCTTGTCACCTCAATGATGGATCTTGGCCCCAAGAGTGTAGAGAGAATTGAAACTATGACTTCTCAATAGAAAAGGTGTTTTAACGACGAGGACTCAATCAATTGAGCTAACTCTTAGGGCTTATTTTTGTCATATATATATATATATATATATATATATGGGTCTGTGCATATATATATATATATATATATATATATATATATATATATATATATATATATATATATATATATGGGTCTGTGCAATGATCATCAAAAATAGATTAAGCCTTTGCTCTAACTTTGGTAATTTAGGGATTTTTCTCACCAAGAATGAGACCATCACATATCTCACGGAAATGTTGATAGCATCAAGACCAAAATGAAAAATATATTTTCTCATCTTCAATATATTGTGAGGTTTATGGAAGAGTTTATTGCATATTTAGAGATCCTCATACTTTGAAACCTTGAACTCACTTTGAAGGCCATATCTATTTTCCCTTTTCATTAAATAATTTACTTAGCTTCAAAAAAGTAGTTACATACACAAAATATATCCCCATCCATAACTCCTTTTCTTACTACCCTATTATCTAAGCAAATTGGAAGAGGAAAATGGATCCTAATCTTTCAAAGGAGTACGAATGAATTCGCGAAAACGACAGTGCAGAATGCTGGGCGAATGAAGAATTTTGGGTTTTTATTATAAGAATAAAATTCTTGGATGAGAGTTTGAAAAATTTTCGGACGAGAGTTGAAAAAATCCTCGGATGAGAGTTTAAAAATTTTTCGAACGAGAGTTGAAAAATTTTCAGACGAGAGTTTAAAAACTCTTGTCCGAGAGTTTGTTTAAATCTTGTCCGAAAGTCTTCCCGAGAGTTTTGTGACCATAATTCTTGCTCTCAGCTCCAAGACAAAAAGAAGAATCTCAATCACAAACCCAAATCCAAGAGTTGGAATCCCTGTGTTCCTCCCCCCCCATGGAGGACACAGACTCTTCCAGCTCGGATGAAGAAGAAATTGATGCAGATAGGGAGAATGTCGAGACTTCGATGGACGCTGCCCCAGTCATTCCTACGGATTCCTCTACCCCTCTGATCTCTCAGAAACGCTAGCATGAATCTTCTTCCTCTGGTTCTGATAAGGATATTCCACCCTCAGCGTAGAATAGTCTACAACTGGTCGCGTTCCAGCAAAATTCTAATGGCTGGGTCAAAGTAAGCAAGAAAAAAGGGAAAAAATTCCGTCTGGCAGATTCCACCCACTCTGGGTAGATATCTTTGTCTAGCTCTTGTTTTTTTGCTCTCCTTGTTATCTCATGTTCAGTCCTTAACATTTATTCAAGAGCGGGGTTGTTAGCCTTCCACCTCTGGCTCCCCTGCTTCTCAGCATCGCTTGCATGCAAGCTCTGTTTGTACAATATGTTTCCTTTTTAATAGAATTAGTCTTGTTCTGATAGGAAAAAAAAAAAAAAAAAAACTTATCCACTCTATGGTGGTATGGTGAGATATCTGAGCATGCATGTGCTCATTAACAATTTCAACTTCACCATATTCATCAACTGCAGCAGGATTCACCAATTCACATCTCACTTTGCAATCATCATCCACATCTCTCTCATCATACTTGGGTTCACCATCATATTCACCACCCACGTTACAGTGGATTTCTTGAGCATTTATACTCTCTTTCTTCGCTTCATACACACAAGCCTCAAATTCTCTCTCTGTAATATTTGTTGCATCTTCTTCCTCCAAATGCATGTTTGCATAATGAGTTTCGCTTTTACAGTATTCAAGGCCATCACCCACCTTTGAGTGAGATTCTCCAAGCTTTATTTTCCTCCTAGAGTCTTGATCATCTACTCTTAGATCTGTGATTGAATTCTCTATTGATTATTCAACGAATTGTGACACAACTTCTTGTTCCATGTAAGTTTCCTTTGTTGCAAATTATGCTTCTAAGATCTTCTATGCTTCCTCGGAAGATGTATCTTTTAATACTTTGCACAAAAAATTCTTATCCAATACATGTTTTATAAAATCCAACACTAAAGAATCACATACTACATCATATGGGTTATTAGATAAATACTCAATTAAATCTTTATCTCGAAGAAAATTTTTCATTTTGACAACCTAAAAGTCAAAAATTTTACGAGTAAATATAGGAGGTGGTACCAGATCCACGCTACACCAATCAACCTCGATTTCTCTTCTGTCTTCTACTAGATTTCTTGGTTCCTCGATTGTGGTATGAACCTCTCTAAACATGGCAATGTTATTTGTCTCTTCTTTTCGATTTCTTCTTTTGATATGTTTTAGTCTCCATTTGCGACCAATGACTGTTATATTTCTTCTGTCTTTTGTCTTCTTTCCTTATTGTATGAGGTTCTTTGCATATCGCCACCGGGAAAAAATATAATTTTTAATATACACCCACGTATGTCACAATCTTCACTGGATTCACCTACACAGAAAAATTTAACTTAAACCAAAACATTATCATGCTTAACAAACCAAAAAAATTTGGACAAACCTTTGCAAAACCCTAAACTCACTTTCCAAAAAAAAAAAAAAAAACCTCTTTTAATAAGAAAATCAAGAAATCACTTTTATGAAAATCTCCTTCTCAAAATTAAATTAAACCTTTTTTATTTTTTATTTTTTATAATGATATTCAGTCTTCGCTTTATAAAATTCTTGCAAATATGTATAAGATCAAAAATACATTTATAAAACTCCTTTATAATAAACATTTTATTATTTTTCATACCATAAGATTTATTTTTCAAAATATCTCTTAAACATGAATCAACATGGTATGCGTTGAAACGTTGTAGTAAAACCTATCCTTTTTAATAAAACTTTTCCCCATGTCAATTTAATCGTTTGGGATGATTAAACTTTTTAAACTTACCCTCTTGAATCGTTTAATTTTCTAGCCACACACGTTCAACTTTCAATGAATCAATTGACATAAGCTTATAAAGACTTGACTTTTTCCAACCCTTTTTGGCTAGGCTAATGTGGCTCTCAAAATGGTGTGCCTACGTTCCTAATGCACTCTACGATAAGGAGAACATACGTTACTGCTTGATGATTCCTGGTTACGGTTCTTGGACGACAGTTTAAAAATTTTTTGGACGAAAGTTGAAAAAACTCTCGGATGAGAGTTGAAAAACTTTCAGACGAGAGTTTAAAAACTCTTGTCTGAGAGTTTTTCTAACTCTCGTCTGAAAAGTTTTCCCAAGAGTTTTTGTGACCACAACTCTCAAACGAGAAAATGCATAACTCTCGTTCGAGAGAATTTTAACTCATGTTAAACCTGACCAAACTCTCGTCCGAAATATTTAAAATCTCTGGGACGAGAGTTTTGAAAACTCTTGGCCGAGAAATTTAGTTGACTTTTTTCTCAGCCGAGAAATTAAAAATTTCTCCCAAATTCTAACCAT
>JAXQQM020079822.1:0-16111 GCA_034641835.2 Pinus albicaulis | reverse complement strand
AAGGCACAAGGGAGAAAATGACAAACGGTTCACATGAACATGCACAAGGCACACGAGCGGTCACAACTTAGCAATTTTGATATGACCTCCCTCACACGACCCAACCCGACCCGACCCGAACGTGTTTCCTTAGGCGCCCTCACATGGCACTACCTGGCCCGCCTGAACAAAGGAAAAATTGAGCAAACGGAAAAACGGGTCGCACGAACGTACACAAGGCACACGACCGGTCACAACTTAGCATTTTTATACGGCCTCCCTTACACGACCCAACCTGACCTGCCTGAATGAGTTTCATTAGGTGCCCTCACACAACCGGACCCGAACCAACCTGCCCGAACGCGTTTTCCTAGGCGCCCTCACATGACATGACCCGACCTGACCCGACCCACTCGAACGCATTTCCTTAGGCTCCCTCACATGACACAACCCAATCCGACCCGCCCGAACGCGTTACTTGGGCGACCTCACACGGAACGACCCGTTTGGACCTGACCCGACCCACTCGAACGTGTTTCCTTAGGCGCCCTCACACTACCCGACATGACCCAAATCAGGCGCGTTCCTTAAGCGCCCTCACATGACCCGACCCAACCCACCCGAACACGTTTCCTTGGGCACCCTCCCACATCATGAATCGACTCCACCCGACCCGAACACATTTCCTTGGGTACCATCACACAACCCAACCCGACCTGACCTGCCCGAACATCGAAGGCATGAGGGAGAAAATGACAAATGGGTCGCACGAATGTGCACAAGGCACACATCAGTTACAACTTAGAATTTTTTATACAACCTCCCTGACACAATCTGACCTAAACACGTTTCCTGTGGCACCCTCACACGACACGACCCAACCTACCTGAACGAAGGCACTAGGGATAAAACGAAAAATGGATCGCACAAACGTGCAGAAGGAACATGGGCGGTCACAACTTAACATTTTTTATATGACCACCCTCAAGTAGCCGGACCCGACCCAACCCGACCCACCCGAACGTGTTTCCCTGGGCACCCGAACGTGTTTCCCTGGGCACCCTCACACTACCCGACCCGATCACCCGACTCGCCCAAACACGTTTCCCTGGGTGCCCTCACATGACCTGATGCGACCCACCTCGACCTGCCTGAACGCATTTCTTTTGGTGCCCTAACACGACACGACCCAACATTACCCGCCCGAACACGTTTCCTTAGGTTCCCTCACATGACTTGACTCGAACCGCACAAACGTGTTTCCTTGGTCGCCCTTACACGACCTGACTTGACTTGCTTGAACACGCTTTCTTGGGCACCCTCACACGACATGACCCGATCTGACCCGCCTGAACTCGTTTCCTTGGGCACCCTCACACGACCCGACCCAACCCGATCTGCCCGAACACGTTTCCTTGAGTGGCCTCACACGACACGACCTGACCAGACCCGATACGCAGGAACATGTTTCCTTAGGCGGCGTCACACGACACGGCAGACGGACACGATGACCCAACGAACACGTTCCTTGAGTGCTCTCACATGACGGTGCTCTCACATGACCTAACTCAAATGTGTTCCTTGGGTGCTCCCCTCGGATGAGCGGAAGCTCGACCTAACCTACCCGAACGTGTTTCCTTGGGCGCCCTCACGGTCACGGCACGGCCAGGCAGGCGACGCCCTTTGAACGTTGAGAGCACGAGGGAGAAGAGAAAATAAGCCGGGTCACACGAACATGCACAAGGCACATGGGTGGTCACAAATTAGCATCTTTTATACGACCTCCCTCACATGACCCGACCGAACCCAAATGTGTTTCCTTGGGCGCCCTTCCACAGCAGGACCCGACCCGATGGAACGAAGGCACGAGGGAGAAAACGAAGAAACGGATCGCATAGTAGAAATCCTTTATAGAGTTAATTTAAAAAAAGGGAACAATGCCGAACCATAGAAATCCTTTATATAGCTAATTTAAAAAAGAGAAATTTAACAATAGCCAATTGTGGGAAAATCCATGCAAATAACCCGGAAGTTTTTGAGAACATGTGAAGTGCAGAGTAACTAGGAGAACTACTATTAAAACCTGTAAACTTTGGAGGAAAGAAAAAGTCGTAACATCAACGAGCCAGGTGAGGGTAACCGAACCAACCTGGGTAACAATTTCCAATAGAGGAAAGTTACCAACTAATACAAGTGATAAGGTAAAACCAAAAATTAGAACATCGTTACAGGGGTTGATAGAGTTCATCTGTTTCATTCTTGAATTAATCGTTGTCCCAATCATGGAAAATAAAATAAATATCAAAGCTTAGTGTATGGAAGAGCTTAATCAGAAGAAAGAAAATGTAGAGAAAATTCTGAAGAAGAAAAACATTACCTCAAGTTGGATGGAAAAGTGATATGAGGTTCCAGAACGCCAAGAAGAAGTCAACATCTTATGCCTCAGCGTACCATGAATATCCAACCCTGTGGTGGAACCAAATTAAAAAACAAAATATGTTAAAACAGTAGACCTTTACAGGAAACAATAAGAAAATATGTCAAAATATGTGTTAACAGAGAAAAGGAACCATAACCAATTCTGGTGGGAAACAATTACTTTGTTAACACTGCAAATGACAAACGATGAATGAAATCTTTATCAAAAATGAAAAACATTCGACGCAAGGGACTTACAGAGCCAAAACCTTACCGATGAGTGTCTCAACTGAGGTTGGTAGCATGGCGAGAGGGAGAGTTGGTCACCCAAACTGCTTGATGTTCACCACAGTTGTAGGATTAGAACCCTAACTTGAAAACCATAGATATCAACACAAATTTCAGTGATACACATTCCAAAGTCTTCAAGTGGACGCCAGCTATGGAATCGATAATGTTCGTTACACATTGATCAAGATTAAAGTCTAAGGGGCGACGAATAGCCATACAAATATATACCATAATCTAACTGTAACCAAGTGCACTATCGTGGTAAGAAACCATACTTAACCAATTACTAATGATGAGCGCTAAGCATATTTACGTAAATATTTCACAACTATAAACCATGAAAAACCACATATATGGACTTGATGAAGTTTCAACCTAAACCATGAAAATAAAATAATGGATTTGCATTACTTTACTATGACCATGTTCAGTTAAGAAATCATTAGGTGAGTATTTTAGAAATAATAATAATAAACAAATAAAATATTACTATCACCTCTTACTCAACCATAAAAATGCTTATTATTGAATTTATTGATTAATAATAATAACAATAATTAATTAATTAATTAATAGATAGTGGATGTTATATAAACACTTAGACATATGAGCTCTCTCGGTTGACACGTTTAGTTTATGGATACTTTTGATTTTTTTTGACTCCGTACTTAACATCAAATCTTTTGAAAGCTATTGACATCACGATGTAACCTTTCTTGTGGAACCTATTTTCTTGTTGATATTCAACACACGTTTGTCAATTAATATTTGATTCTAATGAAAATACAAATATGCAATCATTATGGAGTTACAAAAGCGTTATTTCTTCTTTTTGTTTGTTTCTTTGTGACACTTGATAATCGCGTTTTGTATGGAACAACCATTCTTGCTTAGCGTCCTAAAGGTAATAACATATATATTTGGTCTCAAATACAAAGTTTTTTTCTTTTTGGGAAAAAATTGTGCGTCAAACAATAACTAATTGGATCACTGTATCTTATGACTTCTTGAAATAGGTTTTACAATTATAAAATATTTTTCCCTCTTATATATTATTTCACATTTATTTTGAGAATTGGTTTACAAAAAAATAGTTGGTCTTGCTCAATATTTTTTTCTCTTTCGTAATATTTATTTAAATACCTAAACCTTAAACCACACTTTAAAAAAATCAACTCAATTAAAACTTAAATTAAAAACATAAAATAAAATGTAGATATTTCTCTTTTTTGAGCAGAGAGGCTCATTCTATAGCTTAATATGAGGAAATTAATAAGTTTGTCTGTCGGTCCTCATTCTATAGCCTAGTATGAGGGGATGTGTAGGTTTGTCGTCGGTCCTCATTTTATAGCCTAGTATGAGGAGATGTGTAAGTTTGTCTGTCGGTCCTCATTCGATAGCCTAGTATGAGGAGATGTGTAAGTTTGTCTGTCGGTCCTCATTCGATAGCCTAGTATGAGGGGATGTGTAAGTTTGTCCGTCGGTCCTCATTCTATAGCCTAGTATGAGGGGATGTGTAAGTTTGTCTATCGATCCGTGTCCCTTTAAAATAAGAATATAAATTAAATAGAAAAATAATGCCGAGTATAATTAAAAAAAATGAATATACTCTAAAGTAATTAGAAGGTAAAAAAATGTGTTAATCAGATGTTTAAATCTTATACTTTTCATAAATATTTCAACAAAAGATTTAAATAAATTGTTTGAAGATTTATGTTAAATTTTTTGTTTGGTCCTATATATACTCTAATTAGCATTCAAAAATACAATTTAAACAATGAAAAATAACACATCATATTTTGCACTCTAAAAAAAATTGCACGTGAAGAAATTCGGTCCCTTTTAGCTCATGTTAGATCCGTACTTAAAATGGATCTATGCTGGTATCTCTTGGCTCATGTTAGATCCCTTCTTAATATGGATCTATGCTGGTATCACTTGGCTCATATTAGATCTGTACTTAAGAGAGATTTACGCTAGTATATATTTATGTAACTGAAGAAAACAAATTATCCAAATTTAAAAAAAAAAAGAAAAAAAAAAGAATTAAAAATATATAAGAATCGTAGAAATATTTTATTTTTTGAAATTTTCTAAAACAATATTATCTTTTTTCTATATATTATTATTAATATTAAGTAAGTTTGAATATAAATTCTACCTAGGATAATATGAGTTAAAAAATATATTTTTGGAAAATAAAACACATTTTAAAAAAATTATTTATGTAACATTTATTTTAATTATTATCTAAAATAAAATGAAATGACTTTCTAAATTGAAGAATTACTTCTAATCATACATACAATCAAATTAGATTTCTTTATAGAGATTTGAAAACATAAAAATCCAAACCTATATAGAATTTTGAAATGATTAGAAAGAAATAAAGGCTTTGAGTAATTTTGAAAACGCGTGTCAAAGATATAAGGTTGGTAGAGAGGGAACAACCATTCTTGAAATAAAATCATAAGTTTCTTTCAAATTAGTTTTTGAATAAAGGATATAATGTTGGAAGAGAGGGAAGTCAAATTTCAAGATCGTTGGTTATTTCAAGATGATCATTAATTGAAAATTTAATTTATTGCTAACCTCAATAAGGAAAGAAATAAAGAACAAGTTTATAAATATCTTTTCAATCATTCATATATATATATACTTCTTTGTAAAAAAGTTTTTAATATAAAGTTGAAATATATAAGATAAAAGCATTTCCAAAAAAATTCAACTCGTATATATATATTTCTTTTATAAAAAAGATTTTTTTTTTTTTTCTTTTTAATATAAAGTTGAAATATATAAGATAAAAGCCTTTCCCCAAAAAAAATTCAATCCCTGTCTTGATTAATCTAGTATATTGGATGAAATTACGACATGTGAAACTAGTCTCTACGTTGTTTTATTTTTTTGGGTTTTATTTTAAAGTGTATGTAAATTATTACAATATTATAAATAAATTAATAGGAATTTAAAAAAAAATATTTAAAAAAAAATTAGTAAGGTATCTTTAAATTTAAATATATAAATTATGGTTTTTATCACTCTATATATATTAACAATTTCATTTTTTTTAATTGATAAAAAATACTGCATGGAATTGTATATTTGTTTTTTTAAATTGTTTTGATGATAAAATGATTAATATTTAATTTGTATATAGTTTAATCAATAGCTTAAATAACACGGAAGTATATACTTGTTTTTTTAATGGTTTTGATTATAAAATGATTAATATTTAATTTGTATATAGTTTAATCAATAGACTAAATAATTAATTGTCCAATATTTTTTCTAGTCAATTGTGTCTAAAATCTAGTCGAGGTTTTTAAAAGTCATAAATTTAAGTTGTTTAATTTTATTTTTTAATTAAAAAGAGATAAACACACAAGTTAAAAATGGTTTTAATTAAAAAAAATGTTAATACATGATATGTTATAAACTCATGGTTTGACAGTTTTTTTTTTAAATCTTCTGTTGGTGTCCTCTTAAGTTTGCTTTGAAATCTTGAAGTACATGTTGTGGCTATCAATGATTCACAACTTGAACTTTAGTACTAACATTAATGCTCATATCCAAAGCATTATAATTGAAGATATATAATATAAAATATGTGGGATTTTTTTCCCTATTTGCCACTTAAACAAATTCAAGTGTGGATTGAGAAGAAGGAAGAATTCAAATCAAATTCTTGATGTGGAAGTTGAACCACTAATACTTTTAGTAACATAAGCTACTTTTTGTTGCATAACAATAAATAATTGTTTCTCTTGATCCAGTGGATCGACCAAGATGGTAGGCATTGATACCTTGAGAGTGTGTGTAACAATAAAAGAATATTTCAATAGAGAGAGTCTCTAGCCCTATCTCTCGATAGCCAACTAAAAGGAACGACTTTTTCCATCTAGTAAATTGAGTTGGCAAGCCTTCACATAAATGTGGTCTACAGGATGCCTTGAGCATCCATGGTGGCTCAAAGCCAAACTAGACTCAAAGCCCCAGTTCTTTGCCCCATATTTTGCAAGGTACAATTAGAAAATTGTTAAGGCCAACATGATCATTGAATTGGGTGGAGGAGAGATATTGGGCTCTAGATTTCGATGAATGGATTCATTACCTATTTTTCTTCCATGCTTCTCCATTATTTGATGTACTAGAACATTCATGCCATATTTATTCCATATTTGTTTCTTCATGTAGTTCTCCATTGTTCGAGCTACCAAAATAACTATACCAACACCATAATATTAATTTCATTAAAGCACTAGGAATAACGTGATAGATGTAGGCGATGGAGAATATGTGTTGCATTTTTCATTTCGATGAATACATTCATTATTGGTTATCTTGCTATAAGAATGGAAATTAAGATTAGATGTTGGGCTCAATAACTCTATGAATGCATTTATTACTATCTACCATAATCAACAAAATTTATGTGAATGCTATGATGCATTTTATTAGATTTTTTATATTTTTATTTCAGTTATTTTTATTATTTTTAAATAAGACAAATGTTGCTAAAACTTAGGGGATAATTATTGCCCTCTCATTCATTTCAACCTAGTGGATAATTATTGCTTTTTCATTCATTTCATTTGGGGCTTGAACTATTATAAACTTTTCTTTGAGTGAAATACATAGAATAATTAAAAATATCATTAAAAATGTACCTCGACGACGAAATCATATCACAAAGTGGATGTTGTTTGCAAATTCATCAAAGAATCAAAACTATCATCGAGCGATTCCAAATCCAATTTAACAAAAAAATATAAAACTTATTACAAAGGTTAGGGTTGCACTAAATAATTTATCAGTCAGGGGTGATATGTGTTGGTGGAAATGAGGGGGTTTTCCTTGGCCCTGAAGGACAAGTAGAACTGGAATACTCATGGATCCTAGGTATAACCTCTAATAACCAGGATGGAATGTATGTTATTTTCCAAAGAATTATCCTGGCTCAATATTTACGAGTTAGATCTCTAATTATAATAGGTGACTATAATAACTCCATATGTCATCTTGCTTTGGGAATATTTCGTTTGGATTACATGCTCTGCCATCTTTACATAAAGAATTTTGAGATCACTTACTTGGATTCCTCGCATTCAAGTCAAAAATGTTTTAAGATACCTCAACAGGTTTGTAGGTAAGTTGGAAAATCAATCCTTATCACTCCCTCCTAGAACTTTGAGGGTCAATATAACCTCGTAGAAAGCAATGCTACCTTAAAAATATGTTTTTTCCAGCTAAATGTTATTGTGTTAATGGCATATTCTACAAATGGTATATGTATGGATTTTTTTGGAACTTAGTATTAGGAACGAGGCATAACCAATATGACTGTACTAGTGCAGTCCTAAAATATTTTGCAATATTTTCTCTTAGAAACTTATGGGTGTATCTTGTTTGTGCTTTGGAACTTTTTTTTTCCTAATATAATCTACCCTATTATTGTTTTAAAAAAAAAAATCAATTGCAAAAAAGTTGTCGTCGTTTGTGTAATAAGACCCCCCCCCCCCCCCCCCAATAAATTTACATACATAAAAATAATAACAAAAATTCGATATCTAATATTGAACTATCGAAAAGGGGTGAACATTGTTGGTTAACTAGCAAACTAATAAGCAACCAATGCATAACTCATTTCTATACACCATGCATGTCCGTAGGTATAATAAACAATTTTAGAATTTAGAATTTATATTTCACATCTAATATGAATTCACAATAAAATAGTTAAGTACTCTCTCTCAAGTCATTACAATGATAAGCTTCTTAGCTTCTAATTGGAATCGACTTTCCTACTGAGGGAGTTTAAGAAAATTCTACACAGTGGTGTTAAAATTACAAAAGAGATATAAATTTGCAGAGAAGATTAAAAGCATTTAACAATAGATCACAAAATAAATACGATGTTTATTGTGAAAATACTACAATCCAAGGAAAAAAACTAGCTAACAAAATTCTATTAGTCCCTTGGCCAAAACCCGGCCAAATTCACGAAGTGGGCCTTCACTATTCACCTCTTTTGCACAAAATTCTATTAGTCCCTTGGCCAAAATACAACCAAATTTACCAAGTGAGCCTTCACTATTCACCTCTTTTGCACAAAATTCTATTAGTCCCTTGGCCAAAACTCGACCAAACTGACCAATTGAGCCTTCACTATTCACCTCTTTTGCACATTATAATGAAGTCTTCCCAAACCTTCTAAAGGATTCCATGCAATCCATTAACACAAAACCATGTGCCAAAAACCACCATTGTTGACCAAATAATGACTCTTTCACCGAGTCAAGTTTATCTAACAACCCGCCTTAAAACATGACTTGGGTTGGCCAAACCAACCAAGTGAGCCAACACCACTCACCTTCTAGCCCTACCCCTCTCAAAGTTTATATCTAAGGATATGGAAATAAAGACAATGCTAAAGAGAATAATCATATCAACATCAACACATAAAACACATGAATTTTATGTGGAGAACTTAAATCAAGAAAAAATAGATAATAGAAAGTAAGACGTGTGCTCAGGCACATTAGCACATTAGAATGGAGAAACTCCAAGCCTTTTAAAGGCTTCATCACATGTAATCCATGGGATCTAATACCATAGGCCACCAAAACCGTGTGCTAAAACCACCATTTTGGACATAACAATTTTGACTCTTTCATCTAGTCAAGTTTACCGTGACATTCCCTTTTTAGACTTTATTGGATAAATCTACATGCTCTTCTCCCCTATCACTAAGTCTATTCCAAAAATTTATTAGTAGAGATAAGCATGCCTAACTAGATCTTACAACCATATACTCATATACATGTAATTTACAAATTTCATCTCCAAAATAAATTATTATTATTATTTTTTTTTTTTTTATTTAATTTTAACTTGTCCACAATCATTTTTTCATTCTTTAAAATAAATATAAATCTTTTAATTTTGGATGAGTGGATTATCACATCATTGATGCTGAGATGGATTATAGTTAATAAACGATAGAAACTCTATCATAATTTGTTCAAGTTGAATGTTATGCATATTTACATTTGTAATTTTTTTGAATATCCATGTTGTTTACAAAGATTTATTATTAAATTAATTTAAAAACTTGCCGAAAAGCAAATTAATAATGATGTAAGATGGGTCAGGGTTGTTGGCATTTGAAAGAAAGAAATAATATTTCCATCGGAGTATTGATTCCCCTGATAACGGTGGGACCTGGAGAATTTAATGTCATTATAACTTTTAATGTTGTTTGGACTTTTATCACGTTACAATTAATGTTAGGCCCACCAAAGTACGAAATTTGCTTAAAATCGGAAAAAGGAAATGGGGGAACACCTTTTACACTATAAAGGCAACATATGTTATAGTGGTTAGCTTTATGATGAGACATCACTCTTGAATCTCATCTGCAAAGAGGACCATCACACATTAGCATACCAGGGCAAGATAGGAAGTTTTTTTTAACGCATTTTAAAATATTAAAATAAAATAAAACAAAGTAAGAGTAGAATTTAATTGATTTATTATTTTTAAATTGAAAGTGTTAAAATTTATTATAATTTAATGACCGTATTGGTTACGAGGATAATTATTATTAGTTGTTAAGGGTTACTCTTCATTGATATTCAAGCAAAACCATATTATAGGTGAGAACAATCATTACTAGCTGTTAAAGTTGACTCATTATAGATATTCAAGTAAAATTATACCACCTAAAAGGACCATCAAACATAGTATATAGGATAAGAGAGGAAGCTTAGGTGAAAATTTCTAAAATCAAAGAAGATAGAAAATATATTTAGTTGATTTATTATTTTTAAATTGAGAGTGACAAAATTTATCATAATTTAATGATTGTAGTGGTAGTGAAGACAATAAGGTTGACTTATCATCTATATTCAAGCAAAACCATGCTACCTAAAATGATTTTCCAATGATTCATAGAGTGAACTTTCACTTATACCAAATATCTATAAATCTTGGGTAGTTAACATGTTTTCTTACATCCAAGCCTTAGGGCCATTAACTTGTTTCTTCACATTTGAATCTTGGTTGTTTCCTTATCTTTAAAGAAAATAAAATTTTAACTATCAAAATTTGTTTTAGATTTACTTTAAACCTAAATTTATCATTTATAACTACTTTAAATAAAATCTTTTATTTTTATTTAGATTTTTAGATTACAAATATTTATCACTAAATTCAATATGTTCAATTTCCTTTCAACACTGAGGAGAAAATGGATGATAGAGTCAAGGATGCTCAATTTCCTTCCCACACTTTAATGCAATTAAAAGATAAAATCGTTATCAAATCTTGTTGTATTTCACAAAGACAATTCCAATATATATATATATATATATATATATATATATATTAACAAATTTTAAATTCTTTAATATGTAAGTGTAGTTTTAAAATGACAATTTTTATAAGAATATAACATTGATAGTTGCAGATTTAAATCTTCAAGTGGTGTTTTTTGGAGGAATGGTATAGATATTTGGATACTTTTCTTTTAGTCCACATCAGATTGAATGACCAAGAGGACGAGTTGGTTTGGGTACTTGCTTCACATGGCATAGATACACCCAAGTTGGGTTATATTCACTTGAAAGTGCTTGCACAAAATGTAAAGATTATCTGGTGGTGGAGAGTTCTCTGGAAGTCGAAATGCTAATCAAAGTCATGATCATTGGTCTGGTGAATCATGGAGAAAAAAATTCCTACTTGGGATGTAATGCAACACAAACATAAGAATGGTCCTGGATGGTGTGCCTAGTGTAAAGTTGTCAGGAGACAATTGACCACCTTTTTTTCTACTACTCCTTCACAAAACAAGTATGGTCGTCTTGCAATAGACTTCTTGGTGAGGATTACAAATTAGAGGGTATAATATTTGAAGAGATTTGGAAATCTTGGGTGGAGAAGAAGGACACTAAACCCTTTAAGGTCGTTCCCTTCATTTTATGTTGGGCCATTTGGTTAGCCAGGAACAAGGAAATATTTAATGACAAATCATCCCATCTATAAAATATAGTTGTTGAGGACCTTGATATTCTCTCTCACTACCCCCAGTCAAATTTGCCAGATGGTGGAAGACTATACAAAGTGAAAATCCAAATGTTAATCTCCGTGGGGTTTTTTTCGACGGGGCTTCTCAAGGGGAGGATTCCCTTCGTTGAGGGGGGGGGCGGGGGTGGGTGTGTTGTCCTTCATTTATCAGAGCATCATTCCTTTCATGTCAAGATGGGCTTCGGTAGTGGTACAGATAACTAGGCGGAGATTTTAACGTGAAAATCCCTTATTGCTTTTACACAGGAAAAAAGGTGTGAACAACTTCAACTCTATGGTGATTCTTTGTTGGTGGTGAATTGATTCAATGAGAATCAATTGTGTTAGAACATATCCCTTATTCATATTTTGGAGGATATTTTAAGATTGAAGCATATTTTTAATTCCCTCACATGCATGCATGTTTACAAGGAACAAAAGGGGGTTGCTGACAGGATTTCTAAGGAGGATTTGCATATGGATCGAGGGTTATGGCAGGTGATTGAAGTTGTTGGAGTGAAGCATTATCAATTATTTCAAAGGCCTTACATGGACAATATCCTTCTTGCAGATCATGTTTAATTTCTAGTTTTTATGCATTACTATTTTTTATATATTTTGGATTTTCTACAACATAATTTTTGTAGGTATCTCATATATATTTATGTCATTGTTAGAAATGGTTGTTGTCTGTCAGCGCTACAACATACATTATATTTTTTACTCATGTACACTTTTGTAAGTCCATATCATGACACGAAAAACTATTCTATATTTTTTATTTTAACTATGATATACCACTACAAGATATGGGTAATATCTTAGTGGATGCACACTTTATGTGTGTATACACAATGTATTTTATTTCACACTTATGAATGGAAGTACACTTTTTCTTCCAAGGAAAAAAAAGAATATAACTATTAAATATTTTGTTATTACTAACACACACACACACACACACATAACCTAGAGGAATCGAAAATTATATTAGTCTCGTACTTGCGTGACATGGGTCGATTTAAGCTGCTACCACTATTCCTCTAGGGGTCTATGACCTATCATCCTCTCCGTAGACCAAATCACGTCTAGGAATTGAACCTTGGATCTCTTGGTTTGCATGATTTCACATCACTTTGATCACCAACTGAGTTGTCCTTGTGGAACATCATTATTAAAATATTAATACTACAAATATATTTATTTAATTTCTATGTCTATGGAGAAAGAGAAACCAAATGGAGGGGAAATTATACCCATTAGCTACCACTTGAGCTAGTGTCCCTTCACACACACACACACACACATATATAATTTATTACCTAATAAATTTTGATATAATTTTATTATTATTTAATATATTTTATTCAAAAAAAATTAATTTAAATAAAATGAAAAAAATACAACTTTTTAATATATATATATATATATATATATATATATATATAGTAATGATTATATCTTAAACAAATTTGTAAATCTTAAAAAAAAAAAACATTCCAAAGAAAATTCCTTGATTTTTTTTTTTAAATACTTTGTAAAGATTAATGAATGTAATTTATTTACTTAATTTTTTAGAGTTTTTCTTTCAACATTAAAAAAAAGGGCATTAAATAAATTTATTATATTTTAAATTGTAAAATTGTTTATTTTTTTCTCAACAATTTAATCTTGAAAATTTATTTTTTAGTAGCAATAATTTATATTGATCAAATAGGAAAGACATAGAGAAAAAAATATTGTAGCTTTATTGGGATAATGAAGTACAAAAATACTAGAGTTTTCATGTTTTGATTGTAATTTAGATTGATAATAAAAAATAGATACGGTAAGGCCAATTGAAAAAATTTAATTAGCTCAAGCCAATTGTTAAAGGAGAATTAGCAAGAGAAACTCAATGCACAAGGAAATTAAATAGTATTTCTTGAATCGATTAGAGTTGACCAACACATGTATACTTATAGCATAAGGGGCAAGGATTAGTAATTTCATTGATTTGGATTGGATATTTGATGAGACTCCTTGAAAGCAATATTGAGCCGAATATAAGACAATTGTCTGTGAGAGGATTTAATGTGGCATTCATGGATTAGAGGCATTTTGACTAGGCAATTGTCATTGGTTACAAGGGGAAGTCAGGCCAATGGGTAATTGAAGGTCACCTGAAGGAAAATAATAACCAAAGTCTTAAATATGAATATTAATAAGGAAAATTACATAATTGGATTATGCAGCTAGAGAATTGAACAACCGACTATTCATTAGAACAATTAATTGAGGTCTCACAACTAAAGGAGAAATCAAGAAGGGAGAATGAATTGTTGACCCTTTTTATAAGAATATTCAATAATTGTAAAAACATTTGGGATGGGAAGTCTCAAAATGCATTTTCACAATTATAAACATTTGTGGGCTGACCTTTGCAATTAATCTCATAGTTTCTTCCCCTATTAGGTTCTTTAGTAAAAGTATTATTGTAATGTGTGATTGCCTACTTTTTTTTTAATTAATAATTCAAGAAAGAAATATACGGTGTGGAATTCAAAAGACATAATTTTTTTTAATTGAATCAATGATCTAAATAAATCATGTTATTTTGACTTGCCCATTGGAAAATGGACTAGTTTGATATGCAATCTTAGTTCTTGTTTCATAAGGAGTATATAGTGAAAACCAAACTTGGATATTTATTGAGTGAGGTTCCATAGTTGTTAAAATAAGAAATAGTTAAGACCTAAACTCATATAATATGGTAGAGTTTTAATATATCGATGAAGGAGAACTTACTTTTAGGAAATTGGAGTCATAGATATAAGATATTGTAGAATTATTCCAGAATTTGGTTCAAGCATTGGCTAATAGGAACAAGAATGGAGAAGTAGAAATTGTTGATATGGTAACGGATAAACTACAGAATCCCAAGAAGGATAAGGAAATAACCTTTCATTGGGGATATGACCCTCATACTTCTATAATTAAATTTAAAGTCGAAGCTGAAAGTGGAGATAAAGCTCTTTAATGGAAATATGGATCTTGATAAACTAAGTAATTGGTTGATAAAATTTGAATCCTATTTTAGTTGTTATGGGTTCACATATATGGAATAAAATTATTTTTTTCATTTGAAGATGTAGGATTGCACACTTCTATGGTGGTAAAACCTATTCTAAGAGACATTTCTTACTAAGAAAAAACAATTTGTAAATTGGGAGAAGTTCAAGAAGCTTGTTGATTTTCAATCCTATCTTATGGGGTATGAAAAAAATCAGTTCAATTCTCAATCAATTATAGATAGAAACTAGCAGTTATTTAATATATAAATGATTTTAGAAGGAAGTATGTTCACTTAGATATCAAATAGTTTGACAGGAAGGTCATGATAAAGTACATCAATGGTTTGTATAGCCACATCACAATAGAGGTGATACTTTTTGAAGTAAATATTAGTGATGAGACATGTAAAAAGGATATGTATATTTAATGCAAATATGAAAATAAATTGATTGATGGAACAAGTTCTTTGAAGATAGAAGAAAAAATACCTAGGAAGGAAAAGGGAAGTACGAAGGAAATGTTTCTTTCTTTCCAATGTTATACAAAATAAATATTTGCATTATGAACATTATAATAAGGATGGTGATGACAAGGACAATTATAGGATCTTGTATCCTGTTATCTTTCTTGATATCCAAACAAGAAAGATATTCTTGAAATCCCATTAGGTTGAAGGCAAAGAATTAGAAGGAACATCAAATGGTGATGGCATAGTTTAGTTAATGGCTTAATCATAAGTTTTTTTTGTAGAGAAGGGTAAGGCCTCTAAGAACAAATCCTTGAATGAAATGTAGAAGTTAGTTTCCGTGTTGAGGGCTAGGAAAATCCCTAGTCAACAATATGGAAAAATTAGCATCAGATCAAGGTCCCAACTTAGATCTATACTCATTTGGTGTGGTGATTCTCACCAGTATGTGGTAACGATTGCCACTAAAGGGGTTTTGGGATCAACAACCTATTGGTCTAATTTTGATTTAATGTTATTTCTATGATGCAATCCTAATTAATGATAATGAAACTATCTTTGTATGTAATATAACTACTTTTTCTAGCTACAACTGACCTATATTGTGGGCAAGATAATGGTTAAATATGAGATTTTGAATGAAATAATGGATTTTTGAAATATTTTGAAATAAATTAGTAATTTAAAAAACCACTAGAATTTAATTATTTAAACAAATATTTATTTAAATAATTTAATTCTAATTACTCATATTTAATAAAAGGTCATTTGCATCAAATTCAATTAAACTAGAATATGAATAATAATGTAACTCATTCCTCCTAATAGTAGTGCAAG